>SJYV01020060.1:93903-121692 GCA_006410875.1 Neotragus pygmaeus
AATTGATGCTTTTGAACTGTGGTGTTGGAGAAGACTCTTGAGAGTCCCTTGGACTGCAAGGAGAGCCAACCAGTCAATCCTAAAGGAAATTAACCCTGAATATTCACTGGAAGGACTGATGCTGAAGCTGAAGTTCCAACACTTTGGCCACTTGATGCAGAGAGTCAACTCCCTAGAAAAGACCCTGATGCTTGGAAAGACTGAAGGCAGGAGAAGAAGGGGACAACAGAGGATGAGATGGTTGGATGGCATCACCGACTCAATGGACATGAGTTTGAGCAAACTCAGGGAGATAGTGAAGGACAGGGATGCCTGGTGTGCTGCAGTCCATGGGGTCACAAAGAGTCGGCCATTACTCAGCAATTGAACAACAACTATGTGCCTGGCACTCTCTTGTTTAGAAATCCTTTAAGCAGTCTAGCTAATATGTGATAAAATAAGAACACCACCATTTTACAACCCCTAATGAGTTTGAGTGGATTCTGGGAGTTGGTGATGGACAGGGAGGCCTGGTGTGCTGCGATTCATGGGGTTGCGAAGAGTTGGACACGACTGAGCAACTGAACTGAACTGAACTGAATGAATTAAAGCATCTAGTTAGTGGTCAAACATCTAGATCCAACAACCAATCTACAGAAAATGAAAGGGGAAAGAGGTGTATACTGAAAGAAATTATGGGAAACATAACCAGTAGAATCTGGACAATGGAATATACAAACCAATTTCTTCAACAAGTATCAATGAAATAATAAATGACTAGGGTAAAGGGAAGTGGTTAACCAGTAGATCCTATTTAAACCTTGATCCAAACTATTAAAAAAGGGTTTTTTCCCCCCCTGACACAACTAGAAATTTGAACACTGACTAGTAAGAATTATTAATTTTCTACAGGTATGATGAAGAGGTTGCAGTTACTTTTTTTTTAAAGTAAAAAAAATCCCTAGTTTTTTTTAGTAATTAGGGATTCTTTGAGCAAAATGATTGGCAAAAACATTTAATTCAGTAAGACANATCACCAACTCAATGGACAGGAGTTTGGGTAATCTCTGGGAGATGGTGACAAATTGGGAGGCCTGGCGTGCTGCAATCCATGGGGTCACAAAGAGTCACACACAACTGAGCAACTGATCTGAACTGAACTCCTAGTTCTCAAGGCCTTTAGACTCAGCCTGAACTACATCAGTTGTTTTCTGGGTTCTATAGCTTCCAGATAGCAGATTGAGGAATTTCTTGACTTTCATAATCACATGAACAAATTCCTAGAGTAGTTCTGTTTCTCTGGAGAAATCAGACTGAAAAAGCAGTCCCCAAAACTATTCCAAGATTTCCAAGGAGTTTAAGATTACTATCAAATGATAGGTCAATACTATCAAATGTGTTTCCAACATCCCCTCAACTCCCTGGGAATTTTACTATGTTAATAAGATATTAATATAAACTATACAATATAAATTATATGACATAATTTGCCTGGTTTCCCAAGGCCAGAGGGCCTTCCTGGACAAAGGAATGATTCACCTCCCAGAATACTGGAAATAAAAGCAAAAATAAACAAATGGGATCTAATTAAAATTAAAANGCCTGGTGTGCTGCAATTCATGGGGTCGCAAAGAGTCGGACACAACTGAGTGACTGAACTGAACTGAATATCCTTCTTGGTCTCTCATCAGCCTCCCTCTTACCAGGTAATTTAGGTTGTAACTGCTTCTATCCTACTGTGTCAGATTCTGTTCCTTGGTTGCTTTACAGGTTCCTAAAATTGGTTTAAATTTTTTATTTTTATCTTATATTTTTCCCTTAAATTTTTTATTTTTACCTTCCTTTTGCGGGTCTTAGGAGGGAGAGGAGGAAAGAACTTGAAGTCAATGCATCCATTCAAACTAAAGACTAGTAAAGCTTCTGATTTAAAATAAAAGCATCGTATGGAAAAGACTCCATCTATTTATCTTGTTCACCATCACACCTAACACACTGTGAAGTGCAGGAATAATTCTGAATCCTGTTATACCATTCACATTTTCTTTAGGATTGTGATTTGTGGCAGGAGGTCAAAGGCACAAGAGTAGATGAAAATTCTTCTGTTCTACAAAGAAAACAGGAAAATGTCCAGAGCTCAGTCACCGATCGGTAATGTATGTGCCATCACTCTTTTTCAAGCCACATTTGAAATATTTTGGGCTTTAACTTTCTTTGCCTTATACCAATCATCTTAGTTGTTAAGTTTGTTTAGAAAGTAATTTTTAAAAGATTACACTGATAACCCCAAGCGAGTTTGAGGCAGGGTAAGTCTGCTTATGTGGAACTCTTAAAATGTCCATTAGTACACTGTTCTTGTCACTTATCACCCAGGGGGTCAAGCCTTTGGTATGAAAGTTGTTTATAAACTGGTAGCTTTATTTTTAAAACAGAAAGGGAGGACTGAGGTGGAGCTGAGCAGAAAATCACACACTTAAGGGTTTAGAGACCCATGCACATTATGAACCAGCCCTGGGTTTGTAAGTTGTTGTTTTTTTTTTTTTTTATAACTCAAACCATTAACCACTAGTCTTCTGTTGGAATTTGATGCAAAAGCTTTCCATCTCTAAAACCATGAGATGTTGTTTTAGAACACCTGTATTTAAAGCCAATTTCTTTGTATACAGTCCCTCAATAAAGGGAGATAGCAATAACTTTTGTTTAGGTGACATAATTTCGTGAAACTTATAATTATATTTCACAATTATTTTGGAATTTTTGAAACTTTCTGTGACATTTTCCAGTTTTTGAGATATGATTGAAAATACTGAATTGATCTAATTCAACTAGCCCTCAAAAAGCACACTTTCTTAAAAAAAGAAAGTATGCACCTTCTTTCACATAATGACATCTCTCAGGGCCATAGTGGATATTAGTTATTTGTGGATCCTACATCCATTCACCCTTAAGATTTTCATCTGTTATCATCTCCTCTCTCCTACCCAGATATCCACCCTAGAAACTTTCTTTCCCAGCCCCCACAAACTCCAGCTTTGATTGGCTTAACAATCTGTATATTCCATTCCCCTGGCCATTATTATTGATCCAAGGGTGGGCTTGTGACATAAGTAATGTTGGCTGAACCAATCAGAGTGGATATCGAAGTATGGAAGTGCCACAATCATTTCTGCCACTGTGAGGCCTGTCGGCCGGAGAACTATGCTGATAAATGATACAGCAGAAACAGAAAAATCATAGATTTTTTCATATGAAAATCATAGATTATTCACCCAATTTTGACACCTGACCTATTCTGAACATTTTCTGAGATAAGAGTTCCCCTTTGTTGCTTAAGCCAGTTTGGGTTAGGTTTTCTGTCACATACAACAGAAAAAAAAGTGTCTGGATGTATGTAACAGTCCCCCTGAAGCTACACTTGGGGAAGCACCTCTCTAATTAAACTTAAGTTATTTTGTTTGTGTGGCAAAAGTGAAGAAAGGTACATTGAAGTTCAGAGAAAAGAGAAAGACATGGATAGGTTGAAAAATTACTCAAGATTGTAGAGTGAGTCAGGAAAATAAACTTGATTGCTAGATGACTTGCTACATGCTGCTCACTTCTGTTCATGGTGGCAGGTTTCTTATACGTAGGAATGTATATCTTTTCCTCTTTCAACACACCCCTCTACTTCATGGATGTTCTTAAAAAAAAAAAAAAAGTTAAATATTTAAATACCTTTCCCATACCAACCAAGAGTATCAAGGGAAAGCAGGAAATAACAACTTCATTAGATGCCAACTTTGCTAGCCCCTATACAACAAAACTTCTTAGAACCATGGAGTCAGCAAAATAATGCCTCTCCATGGCCCCATGATGCTCACATTCTAACCCCCAGAACCTGTGAATACGTTAGGTTACACTGTAGAGGAGAATTAAGGCTATGGGTGGAATTAAGCTGCCTAACTAACCGAGCCTAGTGTGTGAAGATGACCCTGGATTATCCAGGTAGGTCCAATTAGTCAAGAGTCTTCAAAAGTGGAAGAAAGAGGCAGAAGAGTGAGAAATAGAGAAAGGACATCAGGATTAAAACTTAACCCAAGATTGCTGGCTTTGAAGATGGAGGAAAGTGTTAGTCTTTCAGTCGTTATCTGACTCTTTGCAACCCGTGGAAGCCCTCCAGGCTCCTCTGTCCACAGAATTCTCCAGGCAAGAATACTGGAGTGGGTAGCCATTGCCTTCTCCAGGGGATCTTCCTGATCCAGAGGTCAAACCCAGGCCTCCTACATTGCAGGCAGATTCTTTACCACTGAGCCACCAGAGATAGGACCTCAAATCAAGGACAATGGGCTTCCTCTAGAAGCTGCAAAAGCCAGGGAGACAGATTCTCTCCTAGAGTTTCCAAAAGAAATCCAGACCTGCTGATAACCTGAATTACCCAGTGAGATCCATTTCAGATTTTTGAGCCGGAAAACTGTAAGGTCATGAATTTTTGTTGTTTTAAACTACTAAGCTTTGGTAATTTGTTGCAGCAGACTAATGCAGAGCACTACTGTGCTTTTGTGTAAGATTTTCTAAATGTTCTACCTAGCTTAGGCATAATACAGAATGTCTGATGATCCTGGGTTATTTCTATAGAAATCTGTTACCAGTACATTATTTTCAATAAGTCCTCTGGTTCTACTACATAATCCAGCCTGATATATTTTCATCAATTTTTGTATGAAAAATTATTATTGATAGTCTTTCCAAAATATCCATTTCTCTGCTTTTATAAATAAAGAATGCTGGACATAATTCAGCTTTTGATACTTAGATCTAATGGTCTGAAATATTTCTTTTCACAGTTAAGAGGTTTTTGATAACAATTAAAGTTAATGCAGAATTTACCATGAGCTGGACACTATGTTAAGCCCTTCCATATGTTATCTCAGTTCTCAAAATAAGTAGTTATCATTGCTACCTCTAGTTCACAGCTGAGAACACCAAGGCTTAGACAGGCAAAATAATTTGTTCAATATCTCAAAAATAATAAATGGAAGCACCAGAACTTACCCCCAAGTCTCCTTAACTCCAAACCCCAAGTTTCTGAACCTCTACATATAAGAGGTGCAGAAGTGTGAGCTGAACTCTGAACTACATGTAACTTAATTCGGCAAGTCATTTCGGAGTGGCACGCTTTGAGTTTGTTTCTCATTGTGGTTTTATTATTCAGCTTGCTTTCTTATTTATTTTCCTGAACGTTTCATTGTGGTTTGTGCCTTTTAAGGTTTACCTTTTACTTTGGAAAGTATTCAAGTGTTCGAAGGGGCTGGAGTTCCGGTTTAACTGAGGTTTAACTGAATGGATTCAGAACACCGCTGCAAACAATAGCAAAAGCCTGCACATGGAGTGTGAGGCAGGCTGAGCCCTGAGACCAGTATCGCTAGGACCTTGTCTGCACCTTCAGGAGGAGCACAGGCCTTGCAGGAGGCAGAAGGCGAGCCACTCACCCTAACTCCATGCTTTGATGGCTTTCGCGGGTCACCCGACAGGTCTGCTGAACAAAGGGAAGATGGTTTCCTCAGGAATCTGCCAACCTCGATTACCTATCACTGGCAACCTTTGAGGGTTACTGAGTATGTGAGCTGGGCCCAGCCTCTGAGATGCCACCCATCTGGCTTGAGAGGGTGGAGGACCATACATCACCCAGTCAGCCCCATCCTCCCCTCTTTGACTATGATTCTCAGTACTCAGTCACCACATGGCCTTCCCATGATGGGTCCATTGGATTTTAATTGATAAGCTTCTTCCTGTAGTCACAGATAAAGCACCTTATCCTTACAATCCCCACAGACATTCTGCAAGGAAAATACTGTTGACTCCACTTTGCTGAGGAGGAAGCTGAGGCCCAAAAACCAAATAGTTTTCATTAAGTCAGCCCACAAATATGTGTTGAGTACTTAGGCCCTAGGGAAGCAGAGATGAAATGTCAGCACTCTCAAGGTGTTCAAAATCTAATAAGACTTATGAACACAGAAACAGATAATTATAATATATTGCAGGAAGCCAAAAGACAAAGTCACAAGCAGGGTACTATGGGAGCAGAGGGGAAGTTCACGGGGTGGAGAGGAGACAAAGCTTCAGGAAAGGCTTCCTGGAGGAGGTGGTATGTGAGTTGAGTCCACATTTGCATAGGAATCTCTTAGATGAAGAGGTTGAGGGAAGGAAAAGAGATTGCTGGGAGTGAGCAGGATTAGCAGAGGCAAAGGGCGGGAAGCAACTTGTATGTGGGAATCGGAAGTCTGCAGAGTTCAGTGAAGCCAGAACAGAAACAGAAGGAAGACAAAGGTGGGAAATGAGGCTGGAGGCACAGACAGGGCCAGATCTTCATGGACTTCATATCCTGTTTCCCAGTTGGGCTTCCCAGGTGGCACTAGTGGTAAAGAACCTGCCTGCCAATGCAGGAAATATAAGAGGTGCAGGTTCGATCCCTGGGTTGGGAAGATCCCCGGGAAAAGGGAATGCCAACCCCTCCAGTATTTTTGCCTGGAGAATCCTATGGACAGGGGATCCTGGTGGGCTATGGTCCACGGGGTGTCAAAGAGTCGGACACAACCGAAGTAACAGCATGTATGCATATCCTGTGTTAGAGACTCTTCTATTTTTCTTGTGAGATTTTAAAGCATTGTAAGATAGCTGATGATGAGAATGCAACCTGCCAGATTTTTTTTTAAGCCTTCTCCTGTATTTGCTAAAGTTATATGTAAAAATTAGGATATGGAAACAACCTAAACAGCATTCACAAAGAAAATGTGTTGTATATCCACAAAGGAATATTTTCTAGCATTAAGAAAATTCTGAGATTTGCAACAAGGGTCAACCTTGAGGGCATTATGGTAAGTGAAATAAGCTACTCACAGAAGGACAAATACCACGTGACCCCACTGATCCACTGATATGAGGTATCTAAAATAGTCAGACTGATAGAGGTAGAAATGAGAATAGCGATTGGCAGGGAGTGGGCGAGGGGGAGCCTGGGGGGTGCTGTTTCACAGGGATACAGATTCGGTTGTGCAGGATGAGTAAGTTCTAGACAGCACTGTGCCTGTGGTCAGCAATACTGTTGTGCACTTACAGATCTGATAAGAGGCGTCACATTAAATATTCTTACCAGATGAAAAAATTAGATAGAGCTTAGGAATAGATCCTTTGTACTTTCTGGCTCTTCTCGATTTGCAGGGAACCTCAGAGAGACCTTGACTTGGTGTCTATGGATAAGGCAGGATGCCCCTTTTCGGAAGTAATTGCAATATTATTCATGCTGGATCTGTGTGTTTGCCACAATCCAAAAGCTTACCTGACGAGTAGTTCTAGGTCTTAGAAGTGCTTCTTCTAGTCTTGCTTTCTTTTGCTACAAACTCTGCCTCTGTGCAACCCACAAGGAGACCTTCACAGGCACCCCGATAGTACATGAGTCCCAGGAAAAGTACCTAATGCGACATCTACATGTTTCAAAGAGAAAGTCATTAGAAATAAACAGGTCAGAAAAGGCAGGGCCCCATCAACATGTTTTTCCAAACCACTTTAGCAGAACAATGGCAAAAAGTGATGTTGCTCAGCAGCCAATTGATGTCTGATTCTTTACAACCCCATGGACTGCAGCATGCCAGGCTTCCCTGTCCTTCACTATTTCCCAGAGTTTGCTCAAACTCATGTCCATTGAGCGAGTGATGCTATCTAACCATCTTATCCTCTGCCATCCTCTTCTCCTTTTGTCTTCAATCTTTCCCAGCATCAGGGTCTTTTTCAGTGAGTGGGCTCTTCACATCAGGTGGCCAAAGTATTATAGCTTCAACTGCAGCATCAGTCTTTCAGTGAATATTCGGAGTTGATTTCCTTTAGGATTGACTCGTTGGATCTCCTTGCTGTCCAAGGGGCTCTCAAGAACTAGCACCACAATTCAAAAACATCATTTCTTCAGCACTCAGCCTTCTTTATGGTCCTACTCTCATATCCATACATGACTGCTGGAAAAATTATAGCTTTGACTATACAGATCTTTGTCAGTGAAGTGATGTTTCTGCTTTTCAATACACTGTCTAGGTTTGATTTTGGGGGATATTAGTTCTAGAAGCTCTCGTAAGTCTTCATAAAACTGTTCAACTTCAGCTTCTTCAGCATTACTGGTCAGGGCGTAGACTTGGATTACCGTGATATTGAATGGTTTGCCTTGGAAACAAACAGAGATCATTCTGTCATTTTTGAGATTGTATTCAACTACTGCATTTTGGACTCTTTTGTTGACTATGATGGCTACTCCATTTCTTCTAAGCGATTCCTGCCCACAGTAGTAGATATAATGGTGATCTGAGTTAAATTCACCCATTCCAGTCCATCTTAGTTCGCTGATTCCTAGAATGTCGATGTTCACTCTTGCCATCTCCTGTTTGACCACTTCCAATTTGCCTTGATTCATGGACCTGACATTCCAGGTTCCTATGCAGTATTGCTCTTTATAGCATCAAATCTTGCTTCTATCACCAGTCACATCCACAGCTGTGTGTTGTTTTGCTTTGGCTCCATCCCTTCATTCTTTCTAGAGAAATTTCTCCACTGATGTCCAGTAGCATATTGGACACCTACTGAGGTGAACTGGGGAGTTCATCTTTCAGTGTCCTATCTTTTTGCCTTTTCATACTGTTCATGAGGTTCTTGAGGCAAGAATACTGAAGTGGTTTGCCATTCCCTTCTCCTGTGGACCACATTTTTCAAACCTCTCCACCTTGACCCGTCCATCGTGGGTGGTCTCACACTGCATGGCTTAGTTTCATTGAGTTATACAAGGCTGTGGTCATGTGATCAGAGTGGCTAGTTGTCTGTGATTGTGGTTTTAGTCTGTCTGCCCTCTGATGCCCTCTCTCAGCACCTACCATCTTACTTGGATTTCTCTTACCTTAGACGTGGGGTCTCTTTTCACGGCTGCTCCAGCAAAACTCAGCCACTGCTCCTTATGGGGAAACAGTGGAAATGTGGCTGACTTTATTTTTCAGGGCTCCAAAATCACTGCAGATGGTGATTGCAGCCATGAAATTAAAAGATGCTTACTTTTTGGAAGGAAAGTTATGACCAACCTAGACAGCACATTAAAAAGCAGAGACATTACTTTGTGAACAAAGGTCCATCTAATCAAGGCTATCATTTTTCCAGTAGTCATGTATGGATGTGAGAGTTGGACTATAAACAAAGGCTGTCTAGTCAAGGCTATGGTTTTTCCTGTGGTCATGTATGGACATGAGAGTTGGACTGTGAAGAAGGCTGAGTGCTGAAGAATTGATGCTTTTGAACTGTGGTGTTGGAGAAGACTCTTGAGAGTCCCTTGGACTGCAAGGAGATCCAACCAGTCCATCTTAAAGGAGATCAGTCCTGGGTGTTTATTGAAGGGATTGATGTTGAAGTTGAAACTCCAATACTTGGGCCACTTGATGCAGAGAGCTGACTCATTGGAAAAGACTGTGATGCTGGGAAAGATTGAGGGCAGGAGGAGAAGGGAACGACCTAGGATGAGATGGTTGGATGGCATCACCGACACAATGGACATGGGTCTGGGTGGACTCCGGGGGTTGGTGATGGACAGGGAGGCCTGGCGTGCTGTGGTTCATGGGGTCACAAAGAGTCGGACACAACTGAGCGACTGAACTGAACTAGGTTTGTCAGGGAGCAAGTTTCTTTTAATTTCATGGCTGCAGTCACCATCTGCAGTGATTTTGGAGCCCAGGAAAAGAAAATCTGTCACTATTTCCATATTTTCCCCATCTATTTGCAATGAAGTAGAGGGATCAGATGCCATGATCTTAGTTTTTTAATACTGAGTTTCAAGCCAGCTTTTTCACTCTCATCTTTCACCCTCATCAAGAAGCTCTTTAGTTTCTCTTCACTTTCAGCCCATAGAGTGATGACCCAGGCAAAATACTTGTGATAAAAGAAAGCTGGTGTTCAATCTATCAATGGTTTGAAATAACTCATAATAACATCATCCAGATGCATAGCTGTCCTTTAAGAGACACAGGCACTATTTCCTGAGTATCCTGTGTGCAGAATATGCTCTGAAAGGGCAAGATACCTATATTAGCACTTTCATCTTCCAGGATCCAGAACATGTCTGCAAAATGAAACAAAAACACTGTAGGAAGCNAAGTGAAAGGGAAGTCGCTCAGTCGTGTCCGACTCTTCGCGACCCCATGGACTGCAGCCCACCAGGCTCGTCCATCCATGGGATTTCCCAGGCAAGAGTGCTGGAGTGGGGAGCCATTGCCTTCTCCATCAACAGTGGCCATAGAACTGGAAAAGGTCAATTTTCATTCCAATCCCAAAGAAAGTCAATGGCAAAGAATGTTCAACTACCATACAATTGCGCTCCTTTCACATGTTAGCAAGGTAATGCTCAAACTCCTTCAAGCCAGGCTTCAGCTGTATGTGAACCAAGAACTTCCAGATGTGCAAGCTGAGTTTAGAAAAGGTAGGGGAACCAGAGATCAAACTGCCAACAACCATCAGATCATAGAGAAAGCAAGGAAGTTCCAGAAAAATATCTACTTCTGCCTTATTGACTACAATAAAGCCTTTGATTTTGTGGATCAAAACAAACTGTGGAAAATTCTTAGAGATGGGAATACTAGACCACCTTGCCTGGCTCCTGAGAAAACTGTGTGCAGGTCAAGAAGCAACAGATAGAACTGGACATGAAACAATGGACTGGTTCAAAATTGGGAGAAGAGTGTGCCAAGGCTGTATATTGTCACCCTGCTAACCTAACTTATAACTTATATGCAGAGTACATCATGTGAAATGCCAGGCTGGGTGAATCACAAGCTGGAATCAAGATTTCTGGGAGAGATACCAACAACCACAGATATGTAGATGATACAACACTAATGGCAGAAAGCAAAGAGGAATAAAGAGCCTCTTAATGATGATGAAACAGGAGAATGAAAAAGCTGCTTAAAACTCAACATTCAAAAGACAAAGATCATGGCATCCGGTCCCATTACGTCATGGCAAATAGATGGGGAAACAATGGAAACTATGACAGATTTTCTTTTCTTGGGCTCCAAAATCACTGTGGGTGGTGACTGTAGTCATGAAATTAAAAGATGCTTGCTCCTTGGAAGAAAAGCTATAACAAACCTGGGTCGTGTATTAAAAAGCAGAGACATCACTTTGCCAACAAAGGTCCATATACTCAAAGCTACGATTTTTCCAGTAGTCATGTATGGATGTGAGAGTTGGAACATAAAGAAGGCTGAGCACCAAAGAATTGATGCTTTTGAATTTGGTGCTAGAGAAGACTCTTGAGAGTCCCTCGGACAGCAGGGAGATCAAACCAGTTAATCCTAAAGGAAATNGTAGTCATGTATGGATGTGAGAGTTGGAACATAAAGAAGGCTGAGCACCAAAGAATTGATGCTTTTGAATTTGGTGCTAGAGAAGACTCTTGAGAGTCCCTCGGACAGCAGGGAGATCAAACCAGTTAATCCTAAAGGAAATCAACTCAGAATATTCATTGGAAGGTCTGATGCTGAAGCTGAAGCTCCAATACTTTGGCTACCTGATGGGAAGAGCCTCCTGATGAAGGTGAAACTCACTGGAAAAGACCCTGACACTGGGGAAGATTGAGGACAGGAGGAGAAGGGAGTGACAGAGGATGTGATATTTAGATGGCATCATTGACTCAAAGGACATGAGTTTGAGCAAAGTCTGGGAGATAGTGAAAGACAGGGAAGCCTGGTGTGCTGCAGTTCATCCGGCTTCAAAGAGCCAGACATAGCAACTGAACAACAACAAGTATGTTTGTGTGTGTGTGTGTGTGTGTATATATATATTCTTTTTCAGATTCTTTTCCCTTATAGATTATTACAAAATATTAAGTAGAGTTCCCTGTGCTATACAGTAAGTCCTTGTTGGCTATCTATTTTATATATGAGTGTGTATATGTTAATCCCAAACTTTTAATTTATCCCTCCCCCTGCCCTTTCCCCTTTGGTAACCGTAAGTTTGCTTTCTATGTCTGTGGGTCTCTTTCTCTCATAAATAAGTTCATTTGCACACATTTTTTAATGGGTCTTTGACCATTGCTAGAGGCCCAGTCTAGAACCAACCACACTGGTCTTTCTTCAAATCTATCTGTCCTTTTAAGAGATCAAACACCACACACCCCCAACTGGCCCCTCGAAACTAAATTAGAAGATAAGCGTAAGTCACGCCAACCGGATCTCTCCTTGCCAAGACTGTTCCCAGAACATCGGGGTTCTAGTAACTGTCAGAAGCATAGTTCCGAAGAATCATTTCTCACTTCCTTGGTTCACTGTCTGTTTGTACTCACTTGTGCAACTTGAGTACGGGTCTCTTTGTTGTACCCTGCCGTGAACAAGAAAGGCTGGGTTGCTTTCTAGAATGATCATAGGTGTAGGCTTGGGGACTCAGCAGAAGCAGCATGCTGGGGTCCCCACTTCCCTCTGCCCATGGGATTAGGTTCTCAAAAGAGAAGTGCCACAGGCCTAGGATGCTATAATTATCTCAGCCATTTAAGGATTATGCTCCTGGGAGACTATAATTATCCAAATATTGTTGCATTCAGGGATATTTTACTTACAAGGGAGTGCCTTCATTTTTACAGGATCTTTCAAGGGGACCCAACGGGTGTGTCCTCTCTAATGTGGTTCCTAAAAGAGGCTGGAAATAAACAACTGCAACTGGCATGAGGGTGGGGCCCAACTGAATCCAACCCAACCAAGGACTTTTGATGGGGGCAGGAGCAGCCAGCTTCCTGTGTTGCCTTAAAAAGTAGTTATCAGTCACTCTAGGCCAAAACCTGGGCACTTTATTCTTTCTTAGTCACACCCTCTCCTCCTTCCCACTCACCCACAAATATTTCTTCAGTCTAAAGTCCATCTATTTTGAGAAATTGTTAACATCCTGGGCATTTAAGACACGACTTCTTTCTGAGGTCTGTGCATCATATTATTCACATCATAATATCTTCCTGGCCTGAGGGTTGACCCTTTACTTCTTTCTCTAAATCCAATAAAACGCTATTTACTATAGAAAATTGCATAGTGTACAATGGAACTAGAGGGTGGGAGAGAAAAAGGGCACTAAGTGTGGAAAGAAGCTTAATTCAATTCGGTGAACTTCCTTGATTAAAAGAGCTATATCCAGTTTTTACTATGTTGTTGTTCAATCACTCAGTCATGTCGGACTCTTTGCAACCCCATGGACAGCAACATGCCAAGCTCCTCTTTCCCCACTATCTTGTGGAGCTTGTTCCAATTCTTGTTTGTTGAATTTTTGCTATATGGTAAGCATTATTGCAGAGCATGATTACAGTCAGTGACTAAACAAAAACCACAAGCGTTATTCCAAGCTTTGTGTCTCATTAATTCTGACAGGATCCTTGTAAGGTAGGTCCTGCTAACCATCCCCATTGTGCAGAGGATTAAGTCAGCAAACAGAGAGGTTGGGGGGCTTTCTCAGTATCATCCAGGTAGGTGACGGGTGGAGTACCCATACCTGGCAATCTGAGTCCAGACTGACTCTTCGCCTCCTAGCCGTTGTGCCAGGCTCCTTCCTATGCTCCAGTGCCTATCCCATGATGGACACCTTCAGCAATGTGATGAGAGGAACAGAACGATGAGAGGACATGGTTCCTGCTCTCCAGGCCCTTAGGAACGCTGGGGAAAAATGTGTGTAAAAATCGTTACTGCTGCAGGAGCACAGAAAGGCTGGAGGAATGGCTGTGGAGTGGGGGTGGCGTCTGATACGTGAATACCCACAGAGAGGGCACGGGTGTTGGCATTCCAGGCAGAGGGCAAAAGCAGCATCAGATGCCCTGGGAAGTTGCGGATAGGCTAAGACAACACACGCACGGGCAGCAGCTGTGAGAAGTGCCCTTAGCGGAGCCTGCCAGGGTGCGAAGAGCAAGGAGACAGCTGAGTTTGGCAGGAAACAGTCCTCTGCGGCTTGGGATGGAGACGAAGATGAAGACAGCCTTTGATTTTAGGGTTGGTTTCAATTCACTGTGATCTAGGAGAAGACCGTAAAAGACCTTAGCGGAGTGCTTTACTGTGTATACCTTCTGACCTCTCTTCTCACATGACTTCTGTCCAGGCTCCGATCTAGCCCAGCTCAATAAACAGCTGCTGAGCACCTCTGTGGGGTATTGAGTACAAACCACCCTAAAACATAGTGGCTTGAAACAGCACTGCTTGACAGGCTCCCAGTTCCGCCATCGAGGCAGGTCTCAGTAAGATGGAAGATCAGTGTCTCTGACACATCAGCTGGGGCAACCCCACTGGGGCTGGGAGCCACTGCCAAGGCGGCCTCACGCACACGGGTGGGCAGAGGCCGCCTGGCGGGTGCTGGGAGCTCAGCTGGGACCCTGTTTCTCTTCCGCTGGCCTCTCCATGTGACTAAGTTGGGCTTCTGACAACACAGCGATCTAGCTGTCAGACTGATTTATGGGGCCTGGCTTCCCCTAACGAGTAAACCTGGAAGCTACCAGGCCTTCTTAAGGCTTGGTTTCAGAAGCTCCAGAATCCGTTCTGTTGGTCAAAGCAGCTGGAGAGCCAACCCAGCTTCTAGGAGAGGAGTCTACCCAAGGGCAGCTCCAAAAGCAGTAATCTATCTTTACACCCGTTAATGGTCAGATTCACGACTGGAGATAAAAGGGCTAAGATAAGATCCTTGCCTGGAGGGAGGGATAATTCAGGAGCTTTGGGATGAACATTCACTACTATACATAAGGCAGATAACCAACAAGGCCCTACTGTATAGGACAGGGAACTCTACTCAATATTCTGTGATAAACTGTATGAGAAAATAATCTAAGATACAGAATGAATATATATATGTGTCTGTGTGTGCAACTGAATCACTTTGATGTACATTTGAAACTAATAAAGCATTNGGCAGACGCTTTAACCTCTGAGCCACCAGGGAAGACCAAAAAAAGACATTTTAGGGACAGTGGAGATTTAAATATAAATTTGATATTTCATGAAATCAAAAATTAATGTTAATTTTCTTAGGCTAATAGGAGCATTGAAGTTGTGTAGGAAATTGTCCTCATTTTTGAGAAATGAATATGAAGTATTTTCAGAATGAGATACCATGTCTGCAATTTACTTTTAAATAGTTCAGAAAAAAAAAAGTATCAACTGACAAAGCAAATAGTGGCCAAATGTTAAGAACTGTTGCATCTACATGGTAATACTATTGATTATTCTAATATCTTTTCATGTTTTCTGAAAGGTTTTGGAATAAAAAGTTGGAGATGAATAAAGCATGACTTAGTTCTTACTTCTCCATGGAAGCGGTTTCCCCAAGAGAAATCAACAAGAAATACATGAAAAGAAATCAGTTAAATGAGTCAGCACCCTCATTGCATACCCTGACAGGCTCCTATCAGTACTGCCTTCCTACTTGAAACACTATTCAGAACCCTCGGGGTGGTTAAAGCCTGAAGCAAGACCCTCCAGAAGGGGAAGCTGCATGAAACGTGGCTACCACCATGCTGGCCATCCTGGGCTTCATTTCCTGGCACCAGAGAACAAAATGCTTGTCCTTCATTCTTTTCTTCAGCTGAAAGAAACTACTGCTGTCAAAAGAGACTTTTCTTTATGACAAGAGAAAAACACACAGAGCTCATAAGAGACATACAAGCAGAGAAACAGCTCAGGCTATTGATCCAAACATAGCTTGTCCCCAAGCCTGATGTTTGGCCCATGTGGAAACACCATTTTGATGTCAACCATGGTAGCTCCCTTGGGTTGGCTTGAGTTCATGAACATCAAGGGATGCTGAATCCCTCTCATTCCAACCTACAGTCCCACATATGGGCTCTGGTTTGGGGTCTGAGGACATGCCTCTTTTCCAGACAGTGGTACACCAAATGATCACACCCATCTTGTGGGATGCTAGGCTTGAAGCCAAAGTTAAAAAGTAATATGATTTCAAAGGTTTTCCTAGTGGTCATGTATGGATGTGAGAGTTGGACCATAATGAAGGCTGAGCACCAAAGAATTGATGCTTTTAAACTGTGGTGTTGGAGAAGACTCTTGAGAGCCCCTTGGACTGCAAGGAGATCCAACCAGTCCATCCTAAAGGAAATCAACCCTGAATATTCATTGGAACCACTGATGCTGGAGCTGAAGCTCCAATACTTTGGCCACCTGATGCAAAAAGCCGACTCATTGGAAAATATCCTGATGCTGGGAAAGATTGAGGGCAGGAGGAGAAGGGGACGACAGAGGATGAGATGGCTGGATGGCATCACCAACTCGATGGATATAAGTTTGAGCAAGCTCTGGGAGATGGTGAAGGACAAGGAAGCCTGGCGTACTGCAGTCCATGGGGTCTTAAAGAGTCAGACACAACTGAGTGACTGAACAACAAACTACGATTTCAAGAGCCACTGTATTCCTATTAAAATAGTATATGCACCCTTTCCGAAGATTCCTCCTTGCCACCTCTCCTCTGCCTTCATCTCCCCAATAAACACCACACGATGCCTTTCTTTCCTCCACAACTCCCTACTTATGTTGGTTATAAGCCTCCATCCACCCTCTAAACACACACACACACACACACACACAATGTTGCTGAAATTCGCTCTTCCCCTGGATTCCACCATTATCCTCTTTTGAATCATTTTCATTTTGCTGATTCCTCTTGCCCTGTCTCTCTCTCTAGCCTTTCTTCCCTCTTAGATGAGCAGTTCACCAAGGATGTGGGGGTTTTTCTACTCCATTGGTAGTTTTCAGCCTTGGCAAATGTCAGAATTCCATGTGGAGCTTTAACAGAACTGTTCTGGAGTTACTGATTCACTGTGTCTGGGGTGGAAAGTAGCCATTCAATATTTTTAAGCTCCCAAGTGATTCTGATAAACACCTAAGATAGAAACCATTGTTCTGTTCTTTTTCTTCCCAAGAAATCTTATCAAGTACATGAATGAATAAATGGTTGAATGAGGAAATGAATGGCTCCAAATAGTAAAACTAGGCTGACAACATCAGGTCAAATAAACTACAATTTTCCCCTGGATATAATTTAGCATTTTAAGATAGCATTTGGTAATTTTCTTGTGCCACAAGGCTGAGACTTTGCTCCAGCTTTAAGCAATTTACTGGTTTCCAAAAAATAGTTATTGAATGACTAGTGGAGTCTTATGATTTCTAGTCCTGACATCTCTTATAAGCTCTGACCCAACAGGTACAACTGCCTGCTAGACTATCCACGTCATTCTCAAACTCTAGATGTGTGATCATGTGCAGCTCAAAATAAATCTGTCTAGACTGAAATCATTATCTTTCATGCAAAAATTGAGCTTCTAGCATCACCATTATCTCGATGTCTCCTGAAACATCGCCATCATGTTTGTCTCCATGTTTATGCAAAGAGTAGGCCTGACCTGTTGCCAAATCCTTTCAGTCTTTTTCAGCAGTGTCTTGTACATCTTGGGAATAGAATGCCTGGGTGTGAAACATGCTCCCTTCAAATGCTGGATGCATTAAGTTGCCTTTGTTTTAAAGAGGATATCTTGGCGTGGTCTAGACCACTGGGCCACTAGGCCTTGAATCTTCCAAGGTTTACCCCTTGTCCTCTGGAGTCCATGTATTTTATCAGTTAAGTGTAAGCTAAGTGTAGTCGCTCAGTCATGTCCGAGTCTTTGAGACCCCATGGACTATAGCCCATCAGGCTCCTTTGTCTATGGGCTTCTCCAGGCAAGAATACTGGAGTGGGTTTTATCAGTACTCTGATATAATTGCCACTTTTAGTCATTTGGTCTGATTAACATGTTGTCATCATTAGAGTAGATTAATGATATGTTCTAACACTCAAATGGCCCAGGTTTCTTTGACCTATTTTAAGACAGAGGACAGGAGGCTTACTATATCCTGGCACAAGACTATAAATGTGTTTTTTTTTTTGTCCATTCCAAGTGAATGATGACTGTTTCTGCCCCTCCCTTCTGATATGCATGGGGGAAAAAATATGCCCCAGCTCAGCACATCAGTGGCTGCACACCACATACCTGAGGCTGGGTCAATCTGTTTGATTTGAGCAAAGAAAGCACATCTGGAAGAACAGGAGTTTCTATTGGTTGAGGGTGTACTGTGACCTCCCACAATCATCCGATCTTTGTAAGGGCCAAACTGATTGAATTAAATGTAGATATAATGAAGCCCACCACTCTTGCATGTGTCAGACCCAGAAAGGTGACAAGAATCTCTCTCAGCCCCCTGGCAATTTTGGTTGTTTTGATTTGCTATCTTGGCTAGAGGGAGTGAACAGCCAAAGTCTGGTGACCAACAAAACCTTAATTTGACTTTCTCCACTAAAAGAACTCTCACCCCAGAAGCCAAAGAACCAATGTGCAAATTGCACCAACTACTAAATTTGTCCAGAGGGTTTTACTGGTCCCATTAGAGCCGTTGTGAGTCAGACCTGGGCTGGGACTCCACTTAATACTGAGCCCCTGTGTGTCCTTACTCAAAGAACAGGCTATGAAGCTGTTTTGAATCCTCAAGAATAAAATCAATCAGGACTTGAAATTTGGCGATTTCCCTTTTCCGAGAACATAGTTACAGCATCCATGACAGAGGGAAAGCTCTTTGTGGAAGATTTTCAGCTAATAAAGCAGAAAGAATGAAACATCATTTTACAGTCTCTAGTGAAAGGATGCGTGCCAGCAACAATCGTCAATGGATATTAAAACAATCAATTAAATGGATGAGAGTGAAGTTCGTAATGAATGGATAAGACTAACAGCTCCTAAACCCATGGCTCAACCTTAGCATAACTAAAAAAGAAATACTTACACATCAGGTGCCTGCTGACAGAATAGAAGAGGAAGTACCGTGCCCTTCAAACAGCCTTGCCTAAGTTAAATGAATGTGAACTGAATTCATCCTAGACCTAACTACCTGTTTATAGGAAAATAAAAGAAATAAAATAATGAATTAAAGGATTCTAAAAAGAAGTGATCAGTCAAATTTAGAAAGTGAAATGTTCTACAGAACAAACAGTCCAGTTCCTTTAACCAGTAAAGAGCATAGGATGGGATCAGGGAGTGGGGTGAGAGTGAACTGATGTGAATGAAAGAAGACAAGAGATAAAGCAACAAAATGCAATGTATGGATCTTGTTTGGATCTGTATTGAATGAACCAAATGTAAAATGACATTTTGAGACAAGGAAATTTTAAAAGAGATTGTGTATCCATGCTATTTAGGGGATGTTCTTAATTGTGGTAGACGTGACGGCGATATTGTGATGAAATTAAAAAAAAAACAAAACGGCATTTTGGTCAAACGATATGGAACTAGTTTTAAAATATCCAAGCAAATTAGTGCTAGGGTGTGTTCTTTTTTATTCATCTTCTATATTTTCCTACATCTCACTTTTTCCCTTTATCAACCAACATGGCAAAATGTAACATATGATAAAACATAGCCAGAAAAAGTCCTATAGAATATAGTAGGAGGCACCAATGAACACTTCAGGAAGAATTACATTGTATCTGGATGAGATACAGAATCCATGTAAGCAACAGATATCCAGCCCAAATTCGTGGTCTGGCTCAGCGAGCCAAGGGTGCCCAGAAAGCAGATCAGTTCCACAGCAGTATCTGTGCACTGGCCATGAGCTCAAATTCCTCCCAAGCTTTGAATGATGTTCATGTGAGCAGATCATCCTGCCCATCATTTAGATTTTTTTTTTTTTAATGTAGTGGCTGTAAGCCAATTTGGGACAGTATGGTATGACAAGTCTCCCTTGAAGAGAGTTTCATGCATACATGTTGTAAACAAACACAGGATATTGAAACCAAAATTCCCAGAAACAGAATATTTTCGGTATCACTCAAAAGATCTGAATTTCCTCCAAATGATAATGTGAAACTTTCATATGATATGATCTACTGAAAACCAAGACCTCAAGAGTGAAACCAATGTGCAAATATTGGAAACAGTCACTAACAAAATATCTCTGTGCATACCTGTATGATTAACCTAAACTTTGAGATCCATAGATTGTTACAGATTGTCTTCCTGGGTTAAACCACTGCACAGAAAGGACCTTTTAAAGATCCAGACAACTATAGGTCATGATCACCCATTTCATATAAATCTATTTTTGTTTATACACCCATTCAATCCCAGGCATATTGCTATGCTTTAAGCATTGGCCCAGCAATAAGTACTTGTTGAGTGAATGAATGAATGTTTAGAATGTTATATTAGCTCAGACTTTCTCAATATCTGATGATTTATAAAGAAAAACTCAAACTGGCTTGTGGGTTTAAAAGATAGAAACGGGATTTACTTCCTTGTATAATTAAAATACTTCAGGGTTGTCCTGGTTTCAGGCCCCCATGAATCAAGCAACACAAACAATATCATCCATGTGGTTTCTCCCCATCTCCCAGGGTGGTTTTCCTCTGAGTGTCTCTATTGTCAGGTGTCCTTTGTCCATGGTTAAGAGCAGTCCAGGACTACATGCTCTCCTCTACAATTGCAGCTAGAGAAAGGATTACACCAAAGTTCACTCTGATTAAGCAGACCCACAACTTACCTTTTATCCCTTCACCTATCATGGGGACCAAGAGAATGTTGGCTTCTGGTTTACTCACCCAAGAAGTGAGTGGCATCTTAACCCTAACAGACCTGCCAGCAGAAATCCCTTTTGAAATCACCTTCAGAGTCTGTTTGCAGAATCTCGTGGAGTACAGGGAACTAGTCCATCTCATTGACTATAGAAGCTCCAGAAATGGACACAAAGCCTGGTATAGATTAGGTGCTCAAACTTTTGAATGGATACATTAAAAATTTTTAAACTTCTTAGACTGACTTTTAATTTTGACACCATCCCTCCTGAAAAAGGATGTAGTTTTAACTAGCTTTTGCCTTTCAGCAGCAGAATAAAGAGGAGAAAACATCCTTAATTTGAAGTTTCTAGCAACGGCACCCCACTCTAGTACTCTTGCCTGGAAAATCCCATGGACGAAGGAACCTGGTAGGCTGCAGTACATGGAGTCGCGAAGAGTCGGACACGACTGAGCGACTTCACTTTGACTTTTCACTTTCATGCATTGGAGAAGGAAAGGGCAATCCACTCCAGTATTCTTGCCTAGAGAATCCCAGGGATGGGGGAGCCTGGTGGGCTGCCATCTATGCACAGATTTNAGAGTCGGACACGACTGAGCGACTTCACTTTGACTTTTCACTTTCATGCATTGGAGAAGGAAAGGGCAATCCACTCCAGTATTCTTGCCTAGAGAATCCCAGGGATGGGGGAGCCTGGTGGGCTGCCATCTATGCACAGATTTGGACACAACTGAAGCGACTTAGCAGCAGTAGCAGCACATTATAACATCTATTCTCATTCCAATTACTCTGAGCTGAGGACAGGGCATTACTGTTATTATAGTGTGGACAATAGCCAGGGCTCCTAGAAGTTAGGTGCTAAGGTCACCTGGTTACTTAAGTGGCCCAGCCAAAATAAGTAGCTCATTCCTGCTCAGTCGCACACCATCCAATTCACACATTGCTATGATCTATCTGTGTGACCAGCAACAAATCTCTAAAAGGGGTTCATCTCTAAAGCAGTTGAACTCGAATCTGATTTTCAAATATTTTGTAGCAACAGAACCTATTTTAGAAACAAAATATTAACCAGAACCCCAAATTAACATGCTGCTGCTGCTGCTGCTGCTGCTAAATTGCTTCAGTCATGTCCAACTCTGTGTGACCCCATAGACAGCAGCCCACAGGGCTCCTCCATCTCTGGGATTCTGAAGGCAAGAATACTGGAGTGGGTTGCCATTTCCTTCTCCAATGCATGCATGCATGCATGCTAAGTCATGTCAGTCGTGTCTGACTCTGTGTGACTCCATGGACAGCAGCCCACCAGGCTCCTCTGTCTACAGGATTCTCCAGGCAAGAATACTGGAGTGGGTTGCCATTTCCTTCTCCACCAAATTAACATACATACATACAAAAATGTGAGACCTCTCTGGTTGAAAGAGGTGGGGATACCTGGGGAGTCCGGAAGTACATTTGCTAAACCCTAAACCTGCTGAGATAATAGAGTTCTGCCAAGAGAATGCACTGGTCATAGCAAACACCCTCTTCCAACAACACAAGAGAAGACTCTACACATGGACATCACCAGATGGTCGACACAGAAATCAAATTGATTATTTCTTTGCAGCCAAAGATGGAGAAGTTCTATACAGTCAGCAAAAAACAAGACCGGGAGCTGACTGTGGCTCAGATCATGAACTCTTTATTGCCAAATTCACACTGAAATTTTGAAGAAAGTGGAGAAAACCACTAGGCCATTCATGTATGACCTAAATCAAATCTCTTATGATGATACAGTGGAAGTGAGAAATAGATTTAAGGGACTAGATCTGATAGACAGAGTGCCTGATGAACTATGAACGGAGGTTTGTAACATTGTACAGGAGACAGGAATCAAGACCATCCCCAAGAAAAAGAAATGCGAAAAAGCAAAATGGCTGTCTGAGGAGGCCTTACAAATAGCTGTGAAAGGACAGGAAGCAAAAAGCAAAGGAGAAAAGGAAAGATATACCCATTTGAATGCAGAGTTCGAAAGAATAGCAAGGAGAGATAAGAAAGCCTTCCTCTGTGATCAATGCAAAGAAATAGAGGAAAACAATACAATGGAAAAGACTAGAGATCTCTTCAAGAAAATCAAAGATACCAACGGAACATTTCATGCAAAGATGGGCTCAATAAAGGACAGAAATGGTAAAGACCTAAGCGAAGCAGAAGATATTAAGAAGAGGTGGCAAGAAAACACAGAAGAATTGTACAAAAAAGATCTTCATGACCCAGAAGGTGTGATCACTCACCTAGAGCCAGACATCCTGGAATGTGAAGTCAAGTGGGCCTTAGGAAGTATCACTACAAACAAAGCTAGTGGAGGTGATGGAATTCCAGTTGAGCTCTTTCAAATCCTGAAAGATGATGCTGTGAAAGTGTTGCACTCAATATGCCAGCAAATTTGGAAAACTCAGCAGTGGCCANGAGAGTTGGACTATAAAGAAAGCTGAGTGCTGAAGAATTGATGCTTTTGTACTGTGGTGTTGGAGAACTCTTGAGAGTTCCTTGGACTGCAAAGAGATCCAACCAGTCCATCCTAAAGGAGATCAGTCCTGGGTGTTTATTGAAGGGATTGATGTTGAAGCTGTAACTCCAATACTTTGGCCATTTGATGCAGAGAGCTGACTCATTTGAAAAGACCCTGATGCTAGGAAAGATTGAGGGCAGTAGGAGAAGGGGATGACCGAGGATGAGATGGTTGGATGGCATCACCGACACAATGGACATGGGTTTGGGTGGACTCCGGGAGTTGGTGATGGACAGGGAGGCCTGGAGTGCTGTGGTTCATGGGGTCCCAAAGAGTCAGACATGACTGAGTGACTGAACTGAACTGAAGTTTCTTTCCAGTTCCTGGTGCAAAAGAAAGAGAAAGAAGAGAGAGTATTGCAGTGGAAAATGTTAAAGACCGTTAAGAGACAATACAAATGACCATCTCCACTGGGTTTTAGATAGAGTCCCATGAATTCTAAAGGCTCTGTGTTTATCAAATCAGCCTGCAGAACAGAATCGCTGGGGGAGTGTTTACATTGATGCCTGTGTCCTACATGGCACAGGTCAGAATCTCCAGGGAGGTGGAGCTGTTGTGTGTATAGGTGTATATTTCATGCCCCAGGTGATTTTATTCTGCCTCAAAGATTGAGACTCTCTACCCGTAGGCCTGATGATCAAATCCTCCCTACCTTCTCTCTTTCTCAACCTCAAGATTTCCCAAGACTCTCTGGGCTCTCCAGCTAAGGACACCTGCTCGCCAACCACTTCAAGTGACTTGTATAATTACAAGTGATGAGTGGCACCTCCCCAGTGTGTCTAAGAAAATCTGATGATGCCTCTGGCTTGTAGGAGCAGAAGAGTTGGGGTTTTTTGGGGGGGGGGGAGCCTGGGGCTGCACCACATGGCTTGCAAGATCTTAGTTGCCCTACCTACACCCCAGCAGTGAAAGCACCAAGTCCTAACCACTGGATGGCCAGGAAATTCCCAAAAGAGTATTGAATTAAGGCTTGAAGGACAGAAGTGTGCATAAACGAGTAGATTTTCCATACACAGAGCTCAGTTAGGATGCCGGTTGCTAGTATGCCCTAAGTAACATGTGGAAGCATCAATTAACTGGAGGAAAGAACACAGCCATAAATGTGAGAAACAATGGAGCACGATGTTTTCTCTTTGGAAAACATGATGCAGCGGGGCCCAAAGATCAATGGGGTTAAAAAAAGCTAGACTACCACAGAAAATGAATGAGGTGAAAATAGACTAGTCTCTAAATTATATTCCCTCCTGTATTTGCACCTGTTTCTAATAGCCAGTGTCTGTTTCATCCCCACAACTGCCTACACTACACCAAAAATGCAAACTCCCCCAGTTCCTTGACCCTCAGCCAACCCCCATCATTTCTCACCAACCCAGGTCCCCAGAATCCTTACAAGTCTTAGATGAAATTCATCTCATTACATTGAATGTGTTTAGAGTCGGTGTGTGTATCTAACGTAAATGCAGTCACCCAACAAATATATCCCATTCATTTTTACCACTAAGGATTTTGTCTGTTGGGAAGATGGGGAAAATACCAGTGCGTTAATCAGAGAATAATACAAGGCAATATACAGCTAGAGTAGACTCAGACAGATAGGTTGTCATATGAGGTGTAGTCTGGAAGGCTTCATGGAATAGGTAACCTCTGTACGAGCCTTGCAGACTATCCCATAGAACTTGAAGCGGTCACAGAGGTCACTGGGCGATTGGTTGAAAGGAACATCACAAATATGCCAGCTTCCATTGGGAAATGCTTGGCTTCTCGTGGTGCAGGAATCTATAAAAGGATGGTGATAGCTCAAGTTCCATCTGATTGTTTTTCCAAGTGAGGAAGATCGAGCCTGGTTTGTTTTTTTAACAAACCATATTTTTAGTGGAGTCCATTATGAATCTACATTTTTCAAGCTGTCTCAAAGCTTATTTTATGTTGACATATTTCAAAGCTTGCAAAATTCTTGCTCCAGCCGAGATGGGGAGTTCAAAATAAAAGGAAAGTGCATAGACAAGAGCATGACTTCATAACCCATTTAAGAAGAGAGAACTTGAGAGAGAAAAGATCATTTGTGGAATCCCTCACATTATCATCCTGCTATTTTAAAACAGGGCTGTTTATAGTAGGCCCTGCGTGGTAAGAATTCCTTGCAGCCCAGGTGGCCACCTCCTCCTCAGTCCCCTCCTCCCAGTCTACATCATGACAAGTCACCCCCTCTGACTGTTGTTAACAGATTAGAAACCACGAAACAAAGGGGGCCTTATGATTCTTGTGTCTCAGTGTCCCGTGGCCTCACACGTACCGCCGGGCAAAAATACATATCCCTAGCCTTGACACAAGACTTGGCTCTTTCCATATATTTTGGCTCCTATACCTGTTCCTAATTGATTTGTTTGATGATCCCTTCAACAAACGTTCAGGGATGAACTGCCATATACAAAGTATGCTGCTAAGTGCCCAGGGAGGGATGAAGATGTGACTTTTATCTCCAAAGAACCCAGGATCCTCTCTTCCCCTGGCTTTGAGGTTAGGTCCAGAGGTTGGTCCAGATCACTGCTCAGGTACATTGGACTTGCCCTTGTTAGCGTGAGAAAACAAACTACATACTCCGATTTTGGAACTACGCCCTTCTTGGGCAAAAGCCAAGTGAAAGTGTTGGCCATAGCCAATGTTGTTCCCTTTTCTTGTCCCAAAGACCCAGAGACTGCTCTGAACATCCAACTGTCTCACTGGGCTGTGAAGCCCATTTGATCACCCCTGATTTTCACACAAAAGTAACTCAAGAGAGCTGTTCTCTGCTGCTGGTCTATTGGATGGCATTTTAACTCAACCATCAACCCAGTCAGTTATCAGAACTCACAGCTAGGCTTGGCAGCCTGAATGGAGCTTGCCCAAACAGAGCTCTGTGGTATCCAGAGAGAAGAAAACGTTCCTCCTAAAATCTGATAAGTGACAGCCTTAATTTAATAATCAGAAACAGAGAGAGCAATAGCTCGTTTTGAGTCCTCTGCTTGGCTTCCAAATACACCTGGCTCTGATATTAACGAGAAAAGAGAGTGAGGTTGGGCCCAGTAGAAGAAACGTGCCGTTTTAAGGCATCAGCTAAGCAAGCCAAAACACTAACAATAATCATATCACATAAAAGAATGTGGGCTTTTTATTTTCAGCTATTACTTTCTTGAGTCCAAAACTGCATACATTATTTTTAATATGATAGTAAAATGCGTTAATGTCACAGAAAGGCTAAAATAAGCAATCACAGCTAAGGGAATAATGGGTGATTGGTGAGCCCCTTATTCAGAGCCTTCTCTTGGGACTTTTCTAATCCATTTTAGTTTGTGGCTGGCATGCTTCATGTAGTGTCCAATTTATTTGCAGGTGTTGTTTTCAAGACTGAAAAACATTTATTTTGTTTTGTTTATGAAAGAATTGCCTCCCAAAACACACTGCTGTTCTGGGACATTTAATTGAACTGGCATCATCCTGTTTTAAAACATCACAGTGTTAAGTAAACTTGACCCGCAGTACCAAAGTGCTCGCTCCTCCCCAGCTGTGCCATGCCACCGAAATGCAGGCACACATGTGTCATATGGTGACTTCTCCAGCTGAACAAGAATAAGCTTCCCCCTGAAAAATAATTAGGACTTTCTCCCCACCTACAGAACTCTCATAATTGCACCCCTTTTTTGGTGCAAAATCCTTGCACCAGAAGTAGAGCATTCTTACTCACTACTCCCCAGGGAAAGTATTTTCCCTGGAATTATTTACTTCAGCTGTCTGGAGTTAAGTTTCCACCGATAGAACTGGACTCCTCTAATGTGCAGTGGGCTTGTCTTAAAAACGGAGCAGTCTTTGAGAATCCTAAGAATCAGGTCAGGGTTTACACACAGACACGTTCACTGCGGTTTTTCATAAAAGGAAAAGAAAACAAAATACTCCATATTGAGACAGTTGCATAAATGACAGCATAATTCCTACGATGCAATATTATGCATCCTTTTAAATGATGCTAATGGAAAATGTAGGTGGCACGTGGACATGAGCGTTATATAACAAGCTTTAAAGAAACAGAATGCAAAGTATGGGTCAAAATAGAGGGGGGAAACTGCTGCAAGTAATAGGCTAAAATGTGTCTCTGTCTTTCTGGTGAAATGGGGAGGTAGGAGTGGAGACTGGGATTGGAAGGTGACTGTCTTATTCTGTATTCTTTATTTTTTCCAATGTTTCCACAATCAGAAATTACCTTTATGTTATGTTGTTACTGTTTTTGTGTTTATTAAGGCAAAAAAAAAAAAAACTCCACAAACAAACAGGACCTGACATCCCTGGAACACAACCTAATTAGCACCATGACTAACTTCTAACTTCATGTCAAGATGGTTTTGTGATCATGGAATTGTATAGTAGCGTATGCATTAGGGAGATGATCAGATTGCAGGAGGATTTAGGGACCCAAAGTATATTTTAACTTTCACTTTAAAATACATAGAGAGTCGAGGGAGAAAGATCTAGACAGGAAACGTCACTAAGAGGAAAAAGGCATCGAAGCTCTGAAGGACACCACACAACCATCTCGTGTGAAGGCAGGACTATCATGGCAGGTTTTGAATTCACAACTATAACACTCTGTCTCCTGGTGGAAAAAAAAAAAAAA
>SJYV01020060.1:123982-154393 GCA_006410875.1 Neotragus pygmaeus
AAAAAAAAAAAAAAATGAAACCCACGGGCTTCGCACACACTCGCCCAGGTGGAAAGACCTTTTTTTTCCTTTTGGGGACCTAATGCCACGATTTCCAAATGCTGGTCCTCCTTCCTCAATACTTAAAAAGCCATCAAATAAAGTTTGACAAACTCTCACATTATAAATAACCTCTCTGCCCCTCCCTGATTTAGACGGGCAAATAGACACCATCTAGCAGAGAAAATGAGCTTTGCCAGGCCTCTTGAAGGCAACGAGAAAGCTGGGAATAAGATGGAGCAACTGAGTCCCAACCCTTGTTCCAAATACACCAAGATCTGTGAGAATTTTACTAAGCATAAAAACAATGAATGAAGACAAGTAGATAACGATTTGAAAAGAAGTGCTCTGTTCTTTAAATCTGGTGCACCCCTGGGCTGTTAGGTTACTTCTTTCTTAAGGAAAGAAAAAGAAAGAAAAACTCAGAAAAGAGCCCCTTGTGGTTACAAAAATCACATAGCTATGTTATGAGGACCAATAAAACTATTAGCTATTGGCCCAAAGCCAAGAATCCATTAATGACAGACTGGTATCTATCCAGGAATGTAAAATGTTTTACTAAATAAACACTAGAGCAGGAAACAGTCAACTTCTGTCATTATGTAAAACTTCAGTGTGATTCTATCCTGAAGTGGGACCGCGAACAGGCCCGCTCAAAAAGAAAAATGCAGCGGCAGCTCTCTGGTACCAGGAGGAACCAGCAAAATTTAAAAATATTCTACAGAGGAACTTACAAAGCCTGCTATATAAAGGATAACACTATTGTTAGAGAGTGCCCGTAGCAGCATTTAAAACCAAAATGAAAGAAGGAACTTGTTTAGAAGGAAGTGGAGTTAGCCACCTAGGATAATGGTTAGTAATTAAACTATAATGACTGATTTTTACAGCTTTTCAAGGCTATGCAAACAAAAGATTAGGGCTAATTGAAATATAAGATTAAAATAATGATTACTATTTGTTACTTGAGGCTAACTACCGCTTTCTCACACGTATTTACATATGTCTTCAGTGTTAGGAAACCTTGTGAAAAATTACCGATAGATATACAGCAAATTCCCTAAAAGGATGGAGCATCCAAGGACAACTTGAAGCAGATAAGTGCCTCCCCACTCCTAAAACACCTAGGATTTTGTATGTATCTCGTGACATTTAGGAATTCTCATATGAACTTCATCTGTGTTCTCGTAGACTACAGGGAAAAGACCTCAATCTGATTATGAATCAGCATGAACTTTCATCAAGATTTAACACTTTATCTAACTGAGGAATCCGTTAAGATCTATGAACGCTATACAAAATTGTGTCATTCACGTATTGGAAGACATGCGAAGGTAGCACCAAACGAGTCATTTTGACTAAAACCATCACATTTAATTACAGAATACTCAGATTGATGTTCCCTGCTAACATACTATCCCTTTCCCCTTCCCCCTGCTTCCTAACCCCCATCTCCACCCTCCACTCAGCAACACGCAGCTTGTGGAATCCGAGTTCCCCAACCAGGGGTTGGACCCATGCCCTTTCCAGTGAAAGTCGGATGTCCTAATCACTGGACTGCCGGGGAATTACACTCTTCCCTTCTTCTGACATAAATCTGTTGTGTAGCTTCTATACCCGCTGAATGTCCTTTATGCTAGAGAAGCCAAAAATAAATGTTTTCATGAAAATGACAAGACCCAAATTATGTTCTTGAAAGTGACTCAGTCAGTGATAAACCAGCTCGGATTTCTCTATTTGTAAGAAAGGACCGTTTGCAGGATATAGTTTTTCATTCTCAGCTGTCAGATGAAAGCTCAGTCATATGTGGTAGAGCTCAGGGGGAAAATAATGTGAATTTAGGTACAACTTCAAACCTAGTATATGAAAATAGAATCAGAACATAGAACCAGCTACTGCTACAGCTTGACAGGCAAGCGCAAGCTCCATTAAAGAGCCAGGAATTTAAGGGTAGCTCTACAGAATGCCAGGGTCAAGTTAGTAAAGTTAGACCCTTGATCTTTCAAATATTGTTACCACCTGTTGATAACACAGAGGTAGAAAAATCCCTGCCTGAGGACCAGTGAGGGTTGCTATGGCAACAGCATTCACCCATCCCCTTCTCCAACACTATTTGTATTTCCATTAGTAGTCCAGTTTTAATGTTCTTTTTTAAACAAGATGCAAAAGAAATACTGCGGAAAAACACACTTTTGCAATTTACTTACTAAAAGTGCTTTTCTAAACTACTAGAGCTAATCAATGAATATAGTAAAGTTGCAGGATATAAAATCAACACTCAGAAATCCCTTACATTCCTTTACACTAGTAATGAGAAAGTAGAAAAAGAAATTAAGGAAACAATTCCATTCACCATCGCAACAAAAAGAATAAAATACTTAGGAATATANTAGCACATCAATAACTTAGAGGCAAACACTTTAACTGGAAGAATCAATTCTGAATTCGTGAAAAGTCTGAAATAACAGAATTTTAAAATAAAGTTGGCCTATTTCAAACACATAGACTACCTCTTATAATAAATAATCTGTTTAAAATTTGGGAATCTCTGGAATCTTATTGAATCACAGTGAAAATTTGATTTCTCTAGATTCTGTTGAGTTTTTTGCTGCAGCCCACTATTAAAAGAATGCATCAGCTTACAACCCCATACACCTGCATCAGAAAATGTCTTTTTAAACTTCCATAGACCCAATATTCTAAATATCAACAGCTAATTACAAATGCAGATTTGTGACTATTGTCCAGAATAATATTCCTGAGAAAATACAATATCGATAAACTGACTTCAATTATCATATTAACCAAAAGGGGATATATTTTTACAATGTTTAACCAAAAAGATGCAAAAAATTCAATAACCCTATCAAGATTTCATCATACTAAGCTAATGTTCTCAAAAGCGTTTGCTCTCCACAATCTGCTTTAGAGCATTATTTGCTTACCAAACCCCTCATTCTACAGCAAGGCTATATTTAAGCCCAGTTCAGGATGAATTATTACAAAGTCTAAATTAGGGAGCTCTAAATTAATGTGTGTTTTTTTTTTTTTTTTAACCATTCTAGGTTATCTCTACCCACAGCCTGTTTTACCAAAACCTATTGCTGGTAACAATCATATCTGATTTGACCCTAAAGTTGAGAAAAACATTTTACCAAGCCCTGTAACATCAATGTAACAATAAGTAAAGATATTCCCATAGCTTGAATCAGTAAGAATGATTTTAAAAAAATAAACTCAAGAGTGAAGGAAATTTTTTGACATGCTACAATAGTACAGAACTGACAGTAATTAGTAAAAGAGGAAAGATTAGGCTAAATCTGGAAAACCTCAGAACAAAAGTATCCAAGATTAGGAGTGGAAGCAGCTTTGCTATTTGAAAAAACAAAAAGAAATAAAATAATGGGCTGCATGTTATAGATAAAGCTTGGTAAGTCAGATACATTGAATTTTTTACATTCTCTAAACTTTGTGATCTAATTATTGGATAAAAAACAAAATGTGAACTAATTAAGCAATTATTTGTAATATGCACCAAGAAAGCACTAAAATAATATTAAATTTGAATGGACTGCATACACAGGCTTGGTTCTTTTTATTATTATACATACTAAAATACACATGAAGTATTTACATATACAAGTGCCAGAACATAGCAACGTTCTTCTTGGGTCCTGGTATTAATAGGTATATGATGCACACATGTATGTGTGCATATACACGGATGTGGGGGTGTGTGTGTGCACACGTGCACACCAACAATCAGCAATGGTATGCCACAAAGAGATAAATGCTAAGGATAGGAAACGTGAAGGTGGAAAGTGATAAAGTCCTAATGACTGTCTTAAATAAAGTTAAGACCTATTAGGTCAAACCCTGCTGGGTAAATAAACTAGTCTCTGGTGTAAATTAGAAACTTTTGGAGATGCATTAACTTTTTCAGGCCCCTAAGGTACTGTTTAGTAAATTACTGCTCCAGTGAACTGAACGATACCCTGGGGCCTGCAAGACTTAATGTATCTTCAAAAATGAAGGACTGACTCTCTTCTCACCAGTAGGATATCACACACCTGTGCACTATGCCTCACCAGCTAAGTACTACAGATAAAAGAAATTCATTCATTCATTCACTTACTCACTCACTGTCTACTGAGACTCAGCTCTGAGCAAGGCCATGTTCTAAGCCCTAGAAACACAGCAATGAAAGGACAGAAAGGAGGACAAGCTTCCACGAAGTTGACGTCGGGATGAGGAAAGACAAACTTTAAACAAGTGAAACAAGACACATCAGGAAAGACAATAAAACAATGTGACGTGCTAGAAAGACACAGGAGAGCCATTCTGTCCCAGGTGTTCAAAATCTTGAGAGCTAACTCCTAAGCCAGCACCCAAATGTGGAGAAGGAAACAGAAGGGACCATCTTGGGTATTACTGTTACAGGTATCACAGGCTTCACACACAGAGCCCAAAAAGAACCTCATCAAAGAACAAAAAGAAAGTCGGTGCAGCTTCAGTGAGCGTTGACAGCAAGAGGAGGGGTGCCCGCCAAGGAGCAGAAACTCCTGCCTCTGTCCAGTTCACTCTTAGAAAGCAGCTGAGGTGGCAAGGGAAGTGGGGGAATACGATTTTTAAAAATTAGAAAAGAAGTATGTCTTTGGGATTCTTGGACAGAGCTTTCTTGGAGGAAATAATAAGCTGCAGGCAATCCTAGAGGAAAAGTTCCGTGATCCATTAACAATTTTAAAGAAATCCTGTTCTAAATGGGACAGGGTCTGTACTAGTTAGCTTTCTCCAGAATAACAGAAACATCAAGAGATATCACACACATACACGCATATATATACAGACACATATGCACACACATATATATCCACACATCTATGTATATACACACATATGTATCTATGCACACATATATTCACATATACACACACACATATATATTTTTAGATATATATTTGAATATATGTAGATAGATAAATGGGAAGATGGGGAAATTATTTTATTTTATTTTATTTTTTTAATTTTTACTTTATTCTACTTTACAATACTGTATTGGTTTTGCCATACATCAGCATGAATCCACCACAAGTGTATACGAGCTCCCAATCCTGAATCCCCCTCCCACCTCCCACCCCACATTGTCTCTCTGGATCATCCCCGTACACCACCCCCAAGCATCCTGCATCCTGCATCGAACATAGACTGGCGTCTCATTTCTTACATGATAGTATATATGCTTCAATGCCATTCTCCCAAATCATCCCACCCTCTCCCTCTCCCTCAGAGGCCAAAAGTCCGTTCTANACATCTAGGTTGTTTCCATGTCCTGGCTATTATAAACAGTGCTGCAGTGAACATTGGGGTACATGTGTCTCTTTCAATTCTGGTTTCCTTGGTGTGTATGCCCAGCAGTGGGATTGCTGGGTCATAAGGCAGTTCTATTTGCAATTTTTTAAGGAATTTCCACACTGTTTTCCATAGTGGCTGTACTAGTTTGCACAAATTGGCTCATGCTATGATGAAGGCTTGGTGTGTCCAAAATCCCCAGGGTAGCCTGGCAGGCTAGAGGTCCAGGGAATAGTTGCAATTGAGTCCAAAGGTAATCAAATGCCAGATCCCTTCTTGCTCAGTCAGTCTTAGCGTTATGCAGAACTTCAACTGATTGGGTAAGAGTGAGTGAGTGAAGTCGCTCAGTCGTGTCCGACTCTTTGCGACCCCATGGACTATAGCCTACCAAGCTCCTCTGTTCATGGGATTTTCCAGGCAATAGTACTGGAGTGAATTGCAATTTTCTTCTCCAGTGGGTCTTCCCAACCCAGGGATCAAACCCGGATCTGCCACACTGTAGATAGATGCTTCACCATCTGAGCCACCAGGGAGGCCCCACCCATATTTTGGTGGGCAGTCTGCTTTACTCAGAGTCTACTGATTTAAATGGCATTGAAGCTCCTTCAGACAACACCCTCACAGAAGCAATCAGAATAATGTTTGAAAACATATCTGTGTCCTTTTAGTCCAGCCAAATTGACACATAAAACTAACCATTACAGATTCACAGGAAGAAACGAGCACAGATGTCTCCTGTCAGGGGTATAAACCCAGCTCAGCATTTCCAGGACCTTGAGTACCCACTTCGTGTCTTCACAGACCCCACACTGAGTGAGAGACTAAAGGTCCTGAAGTAATTCTGCCATTTCTCATGGTTAGAACTCTAAGAAGCCGAGAGCCCCAGTCCGTACCATTCTGAGGAGAATCTGACTTCAGAGTCGGTCAGAGCTGGGCATGAGTTCAGGCTCTGTCACAGACCAGCTGTAGGGGCGTGAGCAAGTTCTGCAACCTGCCTGAGCCCCACATTGCTCATTTTTATAAGGGGACAACAATTGCAGCCGCTTCAGATGAGAGTTTCTTGGTGATGATAAAACGAAATACAAAATGAGATCATACAAACTGTGCCCAGTTCATAGTAAGCAGTCAGTAATCGCAAGTTCTAATTGTTCACCGAAGAGTCTGTTTTCTAAAATCCATGAATCCTTGTGTATGTGCATGGAGCTTTCAATTGTGTGCATGAATGTGTGTGTGCACATGCATTTATATACGTAGACAGCAAGGATGTATCCACAGTAAAATTCCCCTGAGCATGTAAGGAAACTACAGTTCTCCCAGTGACTCAACATATTTCAACAATCAAAGAGAGAGGAAGAAACTTCTTTAGGGGACATACCCATGCCTCAGGGAGCAAAGTAATTTTATCATCCTCTCCTCCTCCCCCACCTCTTCTTCCTCTGAATGTTCTCAAAGACCCTTTTTTCTAAAGATTTCAGGAAATTCTAAAGGCCCAAACCTTTGTCTTTGCATACAGAAAACTAAAGTAAAGCAGACTAAATTAATTTTCTCAGGGCTACTGAAGAAACTGATGGCAGAGAGTCTTCTTGCTGCTGCTGCCAAGTCGCTTCAGTCGTGTCCGACTCTGTGTGACCCCATAGACGGTAGCCTACCAGGCTTCCCTGTCCCTGGGATTCTCNAGTAAAGCAGACTAAATTAATTTTCTCAGGGCTACTGAAGAAACTGATGGCAGAGAGTCTTCTTGCTGCTGCTGCCAAGTCGCTTCAGTCGTGTCCGACTCTGTGTGACCCCATAGACGGTAGCCTACCAGGCTTCCCTGTCCCTGGGATTCTCCAGGCAAGAACACTGGAGTGGATTGCCATTTCCTTCTCCAGTGCATGAAAGTGAAAGGGAAGTCACTCAGTCATGTCTGACTCTTCGCGACCCCATGGACTGCAGCCTACCAGGCTCCTCTGCCCATGAGATTTTCCAGGCAAGTGTACTGGAGTGGGGTGCCATCTTAACTCATCTTTAAAGAAATTGGGGAACAAAATAATATTTTCTAAATGATTTCAAATGAGTATTTACTAAGTAATAATTCAGTCACTGTTAAACATCCACATGAATCGGGTGTTTTATAAGTAGCATTATAACAATTCCTAAAAATAATGTGCCTGTAAAATCAACATCTTGCTGCTAAAATACCACCAATAAACATGATGGGCTAAACCCCTACTGTGACCTGAGATGTGTCTGAAGAGGGATGGAGTCTTGAGTCTTTATCACTCACATACTGTTCAGTGGTCAATGCTTTACAATAGAGGATGTCTTTGAATGAGGTGAGCAAATGCACCATGCAAGTTATGTCATGTTGGGTCAGGCAGCTCATATTGCCTGGCACAAGCCTCACAGTCAAAAGCACCCACTTCTTGCAAGGCAGAAGCTGGCTGGACTTTGTCATGATCACTTTGCTGAATGTAGAAGCTGCTCCACTTAATAGGGCAGCTTTTTAAACAGACAACCCCCATGCAAAAGTGAGAGGAAGAGATGATAATGGCCAAGAACTCAGTAGTTCACAATCACCTGTGTGTAGAGAGCCATTGAAGAAAGTCATAGACAACCAGCTTGCAACTGGCCAGAAGATAATCTGATAAGATTAAAAAAAGAAAAAGATTCTGTTCTGGTCCAGTCCTTAAAAAGGGGGAAAAGATTGGGATCTAGGATCCAGTGGCCCTTTTATAGTAGTAATCCTACAGCTCACAAGCACTTTGTTACAATTGCTGGAAAGGGAGAAGCCCTGGGATGCCAACCAGAAGTAAGATTTTGGGCTCTGGTCTCGGCTAATTCACTGGGTTCCATGTACTTCAAATATAGTTTAACGGAGGATATGATATCCCAGCCAATGATACATATTATGACATTTTCCTGTCTTTTCCTATTCATACTTTCAACAAACCCCTAAGACAATGGTAGGCTAAGGGTGGTGATGCTCACTGAGTCTTGTAGTCTCTTGACTAGAAAGCAACACAACCAAATGAAGCCCTTGTTTTCAGTGTCAGTGCTCATTCACTAAACTGCACTGAAAATAATCTTACTCTTTGAGGGTCAGAATCTATGTGAAATAGATGTGTGCACGTTTGTATCCTTCTATTATCATTCCAACATGTCAACAGCAGGCTATCACTGACTGTTTTGTATCTAGAACATTAATAATTGTGTAAGTGACTTTAATAAGAATATTTTATGATTTTAAAAAATGTTCATGGAATTTTTAAATCAAAATTTTACATAATGCTATATATAATGAATCCAGTGTTGTAAGAAGCCAGATAGAGGCACATGTGGTTGTATGTGTGAATAGACACACATATTGATAGCTAGCAAGCTTGGGATGTGGATGTCAGCTGGTAAATAGAGGTTGTCTTCCAATAATGGGGTTTTGCGGGAGACCTGGGTTCGATCCCTGGGTTGGGAAGATCTCCTTGAGAAGGAAATGGCAACCACTCCAGTATTCTTGCCTGGAGAATCCCATGGACAGAGGAGCCTGAGGGGCTACAATCCATAGGGTTGTAAAGAGTCAGACACGACTGAGTGACTTCACTCACTCATTCAGGTGATTTTTAGTTAGCTTTTGTACTTAATGAACATATTTTGTTTTTTCAATCAGAAAAAAAAGAACGTATTTGTAAACTAGTGGAATCTTTTTTTCAACTATAACACAGCAAAGTCATTTGATGCTAAAATAATGTTTAATTCTAACAGTGAGCTCCTGACAATGACTCAGGAAAGTACACATTCCTGCCAAGCATTTGGAAGGGAATTTGGCATATGCATTATGGGAATTAAACTTGTTCATATCTTCTGAGCAATAACTCACTTCTGTAACTGATTTTAAACCATTCATCCTCAATGTTTGTGCCTAGGGATACACACAACATTAATTATAACAGCAAAAAATGGAAATAGCACAATGTCTAACAATAATTGTTAAGAAAATTGACATCCACTCAATGAAATAGTAAGCCAGTATTAAATATAATGTTAAGACAGAACCATTTAAGAATATTGGGAAAGATCAGGTGATGAAATAAATTTGTAGAATTTGGCACAGATTGTAGTTCACAAACTCAAGGGTGAAAATAGTATTTTTCTATAACAATTCAACTTCCTTTTTTACATAAATCCTTCAGAGTGGTAGAAACTTAACCTCAGAATTCCTTTCTCCTGGAAGCTCCTCAGTACACAACGGTGCTTGGGCATCTATGGAGAAACCTATCCTCCAGACTGGATATGGTCCTCATTTCCAGCCAAAGTCATCTTTCAATCTTGGGTCACCCTTTTGCTTCCTGACCACAGCACAAGATTGGACGTTTCATGAGGCTGGTTTAAGCGTTCTGGCCTGGACACATCTACAGCCATTTCTTCCCTATAATTTTATCACTTCCTTACTTCTCACCTGGAAAAATGGAAACAACCTCCTCTGCTCTTGCGTAAGACTATCTGTCTTGAGTTGTTGCCATTTTCCCTGGAGAACAGAGCCTGAGGCCCTTCTGAATCCTCTGAACGCCTCTCCTATTTCCTTTCTCCCCAGGAGGAAGTGTGCGTGTGTGTGTGTGTGTGTGTGTGTGTGTGTGTGTGTGTGTGTGTGTGTGTGTAGAGGAGGTGGAAGGAAGGGAAAGATCCCATACTCTTCCAACCATGCTCTCAAAACTCCACTCCGTGATGCCTACACACCCAGGCATGTGGGCATTTCAAACCCTGATGCCAGGGAGAGATTTTTTTCCTTTGCTCCTTTACTCAGTCACATATTTCTCCAGAAGCAGGGAACCCAGAATAGTCCAGCTAGTTAGAAAGTATTAAAAACCTAAAATGTTATATTTATATAATCATGAATAACTTTAAAGGAATTAAGTCTAGGGAGGAAATTCACTAGAAGTAAACACGTTAAAATATTAGTACTGGCTATTGATTCTGGAGAATAACATTATTTTTGTGGGTGATTTGGCTTTTTAATTTCTTCCCTTTACCAAGTTTTTCTGAAAGTCTGAGACTATGAGGGGTAAGATATGGAACAGCCAGTCATCAGGGAAAGAAGGAAACAAAAAAAGATACATACTACAGGAAAAAATAATATTGAGATGCTACTGAAAAAGCAATGTCTATTTTTTTGAATCTTCAAAGACAGATTGCTGCTGCTAAGTCGCTTCAGTCGTGTTCAACCCTGTGCGACCCCATAGACGGCAGCCCACCAGGCTCTGCCATCCCTGGGATTCTCAAGGTAAGAACACTGGATCGGGTTGCCATTTCCTTCTCCAATGCATGAAAGTGAAAAGTGAAAGTGAAGTTGCTCAGTCGTGTCCGACTCCTAGCGACCCCATGGCCTGCAGCCTACCAGGCTGTTCCGTCCATGGGATTTTCCAGAGTACTGGAGTGGGGTGCCATTGCCTTCTCCATCAAAGACAGATCAGGCCAAGGTAAAACACGCAATACAGAAAAGAATGCCATTGAAATGATATTGCAAGAAAAAGTTACACTGCACTGACTGCGTCAAAATATACATTTTACCTCTCTTCAGTCTTCATTTTACAGATGACATCTGGTTGAAAAACACTGTTAATTCCACCTGGTGGACTTTGAGAATTTCTACAACACGAGTGTCCAAAACACTTCCAGGTATTCTGATGGTTCTGGTCATTTGAAAGTGTTTGGAGAAGATGAGGTTTTTCATCGGGTTGAGCAGAGAATGTTTACGAAGAAGCAGATGTGAAAGTTAAATTTATAATTGTGCCAGTACTACTAGCCTATCAACTGTTCAACCCCATGAAAACACCAAGATCCACAGTCCACTTTTCTTTCCTTTGGCTTTGCTTATTGTTATTGTCAGTTTTATGGCATTTGTAATGTACTTCTAATTGCACAGCGGGTCCAGATGAGCTTCAAAGAACTTTCCTCCTTTACCGAATGTTTGGTCCCTGCCCCCATTAAAATTAGGTGCCCTGTTTCTGGCTCCTGGATAGGCAAGTTCCGGGGAGAAGCACTTCCTCTGCGATGGTCATTGACGAGCAACGAGACTTGAGTACATCACCTCTCCCTTCTGGGACGCGATTTTTCCTTATCTTCGAAATACAGTGTGTTCCACTCCGGAGCTTCTCTGCAGACTGTGGGCTCCAAGCATACCTTCTGCCCGTGCTTCTCAGGTTCCAGTTCTGGTCGCTCCTACACTTGGGACCTACTGACATCAGGTCACCCTGGGTGCCTTTGGGGCTTCTTCTCTCTAGATTCACCCTGAAGGCGACTCCTCCTGACTCACCACTTTCAGCCTCTACCTTTTACAGCTTGATGGCTCCCCAAGCAAAGTCTCCAGAGGGGAGGTCCCTTCTGAACTCCGGGACTGAACATCCACCGAGGTTCTTGTGGTAAGAGGTGATTATTGCCTCCGTCGCAACATATCCAAACGTAACACCGCCTCCTCCCTCCAAAGCCTGCTCCGCTTGCCCCTCGCCCCATTTCAGTTAACTCACGACTCCTCCACTCTTCCTATAGCACAGGACAAAAGTCTTGGGGTCTTTCTGGATTCATTCATTTTTCTTATACACACACTTTCTAACTCATCAGAAAATTCAGCTGGCTTTGCCTTCAAATTTCCCCTTAGCATGTCCACTGCTTCCACTTGGATCCCACCGTGGTTCTCTGACTCATGAGGATGTCCTCCTGGTCTCCTGTCACGCCCCCTACAGCCCTTTCTCAGCACAGCAGAGGTAATGACCACACTGAGATGCCTGCCGGCCCACGGCTCTTTTCCATTCCAAGTTCTTTGGTGGCTTTGCCCTCACTCAGGATAAAGTCAGATTTTGCAGTGGCTCCCAAGGCCCAGAACCATCTGCCCCTTCTCCCCTCCTTGCTCACTTGGCTCGATGCTCCCTGAGCTCCTGTCCCTCAAACATGCCGAGCCACCTAAAGCTTTTGTCCTAGCTGCACCCTCTGCCTGGACCGCTCTTCGTCCAAATTCACGTGGCTCAACCCCCAACATATACAAATCTTGGCTCAAACGTCACTGTCAGTGAGACTTAGTCTAAAGATGTCAACTTTTAAATTGCAACACCAAATCCATCCTGCACACCCCTTCCCATCACATGGCTTTATTTTGACTTCATGACACTCGTCACCTTCTAACAAAATTGTCATCATTTACTTATACTTTTAATTGTGGTGAAATATACATAACACAAAGTTTACCATCGCAATCATTTTTAGTGTATAGTTCAGTAGTATTAAGTACATTCACATTGTTACACAGTCAATCTCCAGAATTCCCACTAACCTCAAACTCTCCACTCCTTAAACAACTAACTCTGCCCCCCAACTTCCCTCAGTCTTTAGCACCCACCATCCTACTCTCTGTCTCTGAATTTGATAACTCTAGGTACCTCATATAAATGGAATCATACGATATTTGTCTTTTTGTGACTTGATATTATCACTTAGCATTATGTCCCCAAGCTTTATCCACGTCCTAGTATATGTCAGAATTCCCTTTATTTTTAAGCCTGAATGATACCTCACTGCATGTATATATCATGTATATAATACTTTGGCCACCTGATGGGAAGAACTGACTCATTTGAAAAGACCCTGATGCTGGGAAAGATTAAAGGTGGGAGGAGAAGGGGATGACAGAGGATGAGATGGTTGGATGGCATCATCGACTCAATGGACATGAGTTTGGGTAAACTCCTGGAGCTGGTGGTGGACAGGGAGGCTTGGGGTGCTATAGTCCATGGGCTCACAAAGAGTCAGACACGACTGAGAGACTGAACTGAACTGATCATATTTTGCTTGTCCATTCATCCATCGATGGATACTGGGGTTGCTTCCACCTTTTAGCTGCTATGAATAGTGATGCTGTGAACCTGGCGACATAAATATCTGAGATCCTGCTTTCAATTCTTTTGAATATATTGGGTTGGCCAATAAGTTCATTTGGAGTTTCTTCATAATCTGTTATAGAAAACCCCAAGTTTTTTGGCCAACCCAATGTTACACACCCAGAAGTGGAATTTATAAACCATATGAAAATTTTGTTTTTACTTTTTTGAGGAACCACAGTACTGTTTCCAAAGCACTATACCATTTTACATTCATAAAAACAATGCACAAGGGTTCCAATTTCTACACATTCTCACCAATGTCTATTATCTTTTTATAGAAGCTCTCTTAGTGAGTGTGAAGGAGAATCTCACTGCGGTTTTATTTGCATTTCCTGAATGACTAGTGCCACTGTACCCCTTTTCATGTGCTTGTTGACCCTTTGTTTATCTTCTTTCCCCCATTTTTAATCCGGCTGAGTTTTTTGTTGTTGACCTGTAGGAGTTCTTTACATATACTAGATATTAACCACTTGTCAGCTGTATGATTTGCACATTTTTCCCCTCCCATTCCACTGGTTGCCTTTTTGTTCTTTTCATTGGGTCCTTTGATGCACTGCTACTGCTGCTGCTGCTAAGTCGCTTCAGTCGTGTCCGACTCTGTGCGGCCCCATAGATGGCAGCCCATCAGGCTCCGACGTCCCTGAGATTCTCCAGGCAAGAACAATGGAAGGGGTTGCCATTTCCTTCTCCAATGCATGAAAGTGAAAAGTGAAAGTGACATCGCTCAGTCGTGCCCGACTCTTAGCGACCCCATGGACTGCAGCCCACCGGGCTCCTCTGTCCATGAGATTTTCCAGGCAAGAGTACTGGAGTAGGGTGCCACTGCCTTCTCCATCTTTGATGCACAGACATCAGTTATTTATTGTTTTATTTTACTTACTGTAAAATAAAAAACTTTTATTTTTAAAACTTACTGTTTCTTCCTCCTGTCTCCCCTCTGGTGTATGAGCTCCACAAGGGCGAGGCCATGTCTATTCTGTCTGCAGCCGTATCCCTAATGCTGAGAACAGTGCCTAGCACTTGGTGGGATCTCAACAAATATCTGCAGAATAAGAGGACAAGGGAGTGGACTGCTCAGACACGTGGTCCACCCTTTCCCTAAAACCTGCATGGGTTGAGAAAAAATCTGAAGCATAATTAATACATATCAAAAAGAAGAATGCTCTAAAACAATAACTTAAAATAGATTTCTTAAATAAAGGGCTTTTTAAAAATTCTTCTCTCATGGGTAGCTGGTTTCCCAGGCTACCTGGAAAACAGGCCTCCCTCCTCCTGCAGAATCCATTAAAGTGACAACTCTGGATGTGTCTGAACAGAAATCTGCTCCATCGTTGGCTCTCTCCGCCCCCCACCCCACCCCTTCAGACCTGACCTCTCTCCTGCTTCCTCTTCCCTTTCCTGCCCTCCGCCTATGGCCCTCTCTCACACTGCAGGGCCCGGGCTGGGCCTCGTATCTGCTTTATGTCCAAGGTCCCAGCCTGCGCTGTCAGGGATTCCTTTGCCTCCATTTTTCCAATGAGGACCACACACAGGGGCAGGGCTCAGGTACCCCTCAGTCTAAGGAGGCCTGTGGGAATCTGGGAGAAAAGCATGAAAAGGGGCAATGATTGAACAGTACTTAGGAAGGGGTTGTTCTTGTCAAGCCTGGTTAATGACAATGGTAATTTAGGATCTGCTTATGCTTTTCCATTGTTAGGCTTTGCCAAGAAGTTTCCAAGTCGTGTTTCAAAGGCTTCTGGGTCTGGTTCATGCTGCAGGGATACCAGCAAAGCAGGGTGACCACACCTGATATGGTGTGTCCCATAATGAACACCGGGCCTATCTGGGTCTTCCTTCTTATTCACCAGTATCCACCCACCCCAGGACAGCCTTTAGAGACTGGAAACCTCAGTGGTTTCCCTTATAAAGACAAGCTGTTGAGATCTTCTCTTCACTCTGTCTTCTCGAGAGCAAAGGACTTTATCATGCTTTGTCATGGGAGGAAAGGTAGACAGAAGTGGTTAAGTTGAGGCTCAGATCCTGATCCAGCTGCTTTCTAAACGTGGGCTTTCAGCATACCACTTAACCTCTCTAGGATTCACTCTTCTCATCCAAAAAAAAAAAAAAATGGTGATGATTGTAAAATCTACCTTGTAATCTGTTATGAGAAATAAATGAGAGGCCACGTGTAAAATCCTAAGAAGAGTGTCTGACACCAGGCAACGGGTTGACAAATGTTAGTTATTAGTATCGCTGCACAATTAGTGAGGTCAAGGGTCTCCTTTAGAACAGGGTTTCTCAGCCTCAGCACCATTGACATCGAGGCCTGATAATTCTCTGTTGTGGGAAGTTGTGTACTGACGGATATTCAGCTGCACCCCTGATCTCTATCTACTAGAAGTTGGCAACTATTCCATCTCCTTCCCCCCTCGGCCTACCCACCCAGTCTTGAGAACCAAAATAAAGGACTCCAGATATTATTAAATGTGCTTGAAAAGCGAGAGGGTGCCTTTCCTTGGTTGAGAACCGCTACTTCAGAATGTGTGTGTGTTAGTCTTTCAGTCGTGTCTGACTCACAACCCCGCGGCCTGCTGGGTGCCTCTGTCATACGATTCTTCAGGCAAGAATACTGGAGTGAGTTGCCATTTCCATCTCCAGGGAAACTTCCCAACCCAGGGATCGAACCCAGGTGTCCTGCACTGCAGGCAGATTTTTTTATCATCTGAACCACCATGGAAGCCCCACAACTTTAGAATAAACATCAGTAATTGTATAAATGTGTGACTATCCGTGGCTATGACCCACTGGGGAAGGTATGTGTGTGTGCATGCTAGTTTTCCTTAAACTGGGAATTTCAGCCCCCCCAGAGGGGCTTTGAAGAGTCACGAGGTCACAGAAAGTAATCCCAGTACACTTATTCTGTCTTGGTTGGCCACTTTTAACACCTTCATCCAGCCCTAATCCCTGCCTTCCACAGGGCGGCCCATTCCTTAGCTTCCACTTGGCTCAACTCCCTCTGCAGGAGGTGTGGTATATCTACCTCCCTGCAAGATGCCTGGCACACACTAGATGCTTAAGGAAAGTTTACTGAATGAAAACAAGAGGTGAGTCTAAGTGGTTTAGCTCAGATTCTTTTCTTTTTCCATTTTCTGTTTGGTTTTGCACAGTAGCAAAACATCATCTTTCCCAAAAGCAGCAAATTTCATACAAAACAGAATCTGAGTGGCAGAACAGGAAAACAGGAGGCAGGAAGGCCCCCAGAAATAAAATAAAAAGGGAAAGTGACAAAGAGGTGACCGTGGAGTGTCCTGGGACCCCCACACCCAGCTCCTCCTGGGAATATTTTACTTTCTTCCTAGCTGTCAGTGCAGCCCCTGCCCTATATCAGATTGTGATGAGGGGATGCAATGAACGAGGGATGTAATGAGCAAGGGAACCTGAGGAAGGGCTCTTTTCTAGAGGCTGAGAGGTCAAGGCTGTTTTCTCTCCCACCCCCAGTCCTGGCGATCCCAAGGAAAAGCAAAGTAGGGCTATCAGTTTGACAGCATGAGTCTCCTCCAGAGGAAAACGAGAGCTCAGAGCAAAACTCAGAGGCAAACTCAATATGGAAATCACATCAACACCCAGTCCTGAAGCTGTCTGGGAGAGAATGAGAAGGGAATACAGGGAAACCAGGGAACCACCTGGAGATAGTACGTGAAGGGGAAAGTCAGAATTAAAGGGAAAGTCGGGATTAACCCTGAGCTTCTACTGGCTGAGAGTCAGTCATCTTGGTTCTCTTTTTTTCTTGGCCATAACCTGGGCTAGATCAGGTCCTCTGAATTGTGGGCACTTGATAGCAGACCCATGGCAGGGAGAAAGCCTCAGACAGAAATATTTTATTGAATTTTAATAGAAATCCCCTCAATTCAGTTTCCAAAGAGAAGAAAGAGACAGGTTCCCCTTCCTCAAATTCTCCCAATATAACCAAGATAAGGCCAGGACAGAAAATGCTAATTCTGGAGAGGAAAAGGGCCCATGTTAAAGCTGGGTGCACTGAGATCCTGCTCCTTTGCTGAAACACCCTTATTCTTTCTTGTGACATCCTGATTCTCTTGATTTTCTGAGACAGCGTGTTCTTACTGTGCTCATTCTCCAGGAATTCCATGTCAGCCATTCCTTTTCCTATACTCTCACAGAGAAAGCTTTCAGACAGGATTTGACACTAAGCTGCTTAGACTGGGAGATTCCCTTGAAGAGGTCCTAGATAGTGGATTTTGCTGATGGCTGCCTTGAACCCTTGGACAAAATGTTGTAGATAGTTGTCTTGACATTGTTGGGGATCTATTCTTTGCAGTAGCTGCTGCTCTTGTTCTTCAGTTGAGCATCTGTTTATCTACTTCCTTCACAGAATTCTGCTCTCAGAAAATGATGGCAATGGGCCTCCTGCTGACATCCTGCAGTGGCATCGAGGGTTTTCTGGGTGAGCTTTTGTTCAGCTGGAACTCAGTATTACCAGTTGGCTAGGCTGATGGTGAGGTGAAAACTGGCATAAAGAAATGAGTTAAGAAATAGGGACCACACAGACTGTCTGCTATGGAATTTAGTATTGAACTGCCCAGGGAAACAGAGACAGGCAGACCAACTCACGTGTCTTCATTTGAGCTGCTGTAACAGAAATGCCATAGATTGGGTGGCTTAGGCAATGAGCATTTATTCCTGACAATTCTGGAGGCTGAAAAGTCCAAGGTCAATGTAATGTGCTGGCTGATTCAGTTCTGGTGAAAGTCCACTTCCTTGCTTGCAGACAGATGCCTTTTTGCTGAATCCTTACATGAAAGAGGGAGACGGAGGAGAGAGGGAATAAAACGGACCGTGAGGGAGGAAGGGAGAGAGAGAGAGAGAGAATTTATGAGAAATCTTTTTTCTCTTCCTATAAGGGCACGAACTCCATCATGAAGGCTCCATCCTCATGACCTAATAACCTAAAAGTCCCATGTCTGAATACCATCACATTAGGAATTAAGTCTTCAACATATGGATTTAAGGGAGATGGAAATATGCAGTCTATAATACTTAGGTCACATCTTAAAGTTTCAAGAGCAAATGAGAGCACTCCACCAACCACCAATCAGTGGACAAAGCAGTTGGTATTTGGTCAAGGTGTCTCGGACTTTGGGTAACACTACCATGAGGTGGTGAGGTCAAGGTCTTGCAAGTGATGGTGGTGCTACTGGTAAAGAATGCGCCTGCCAATGCAGGAGATATAAGAGACATGGGTTTGATCCCTGGTTCAGGAAGATTCCCCTGGAGGAGGGCATGGCAACCCACTCCAGTATTCTTGCCTGGAGAATCCCACGGTCAGAGGAGGCTGGCGGGCTACAGTCCATAGGGTCTCAAAGAGTCAGACAAGACTACGTGACTTAGCATGCACGCATGCATGTGAGGTGGTCAGCTCCCAGCCGAGGTCTTGCAAGTGAGCGAGCTGTCCATGCCAGAGCCCTCCCCCCCCCCCCCCCCCAGAGTCAGTAGAAAACCCCAAAGCCTGTCACAGCTCTAAATGCCCTGGATACCGTCTCATGATGGAGTCGCTCATCCTTGCTTCCTCCTTCTGTGGCCCTGGCCCACTCCAGACTAAAGACAAGGCGGTCTAATCTGGAGACCCAGTTAAAATGACTTGAGCAAATATATTTTATAGGCCTTGGTTTAAATCATTCTAGATGGCAAGAAGAACACATCAACTACCTGAGCTTTATGGCAAGACATGGAGCTCCGAACTAGCTACAGATCAGTGCTCCACTGAAGTGCTGGGGGCGCGTCACTGAACACCAGCCAGACCTTGGCACCACTGATGGCCACACAGGACAGTTTGGGTAGGCAAGGCTTCTCTCAAGGGTAGAATTTATCTTTATTTTTCACTCACCTCAAAGTATGTGAAGAATGAGAGAATGGTACATTTTTTCTGCTTATCACACACACACTGTAAAAATGGCACATGGCCCAGGAAGCTGCAGCCTCTACATCTGAGTCCAGGGGTTCTGAAACTGCTGCAGCTTTTTACATTTATTTTCCTAACTGTTTTTGACCATTTTAAGTTAGAAGCTTCTGAAAAAGAGGATGTCTTCTCCCTTCTATTAGCTGTCACCGTACCTAGAAGAGTGTTCAAGGCTGGCCAATGATTAAATAATCGCTGGCTATTTAAAAGAAAAGCCCTTTTGCAGACTGTCGACTTAACAGATGTCTCTCGTGCTTTTCATTTCTCAAACATGACACGTGGGTGGATTTGGCTTGAAAGAAGGAGAAATTTCAGTGGTATCAGTATAACAATTTTTCAGGGCTCCATTATTTTTCTGATGCTCACTTTTCTTGTTGTCAGAATTGAAGAAGCACCAGCTACACATACATCAAGATAAGAGCTGTGTTTCCATTAATGAAAAGGGGAGGCTTCGCTGGGAATAAAGGAGTTTTTTTCACTACAAATGGTAAAAGAGAATTTGTTTCAGGGTCTTATCTGGCTTATGATCATCTGGACAGGCTTACAGAGGGAGAAATGTTGGGGTTTCTTTTCAAGACAAAAATTGCTTTTTCATTGCATCAAGTATGTGTTGCAGCTGCTTAGACACACTGTTCTGAAAAACAAATAGAGTGAGCCTAAATATACCTAAATATATGGACCTAAATATACAAAATAGTATCTTTTTTTTTTTTTTTAAAGAACTGTACTTGGTGCAACCAGTTGCTGAAAGTCAAGAAGACTTTCAAAATCTACATGGGATTGCCTGAACGAATAGCATCCTACAATAACCAGAGGTTAGCACAGTTAATAAGTCAGTGTCCATTCTCATTAAGAGAAACAGAACAGGAAAACAGAGAGAACCACATTCCTCTTTTCTAATGTGGGACCGGGACTCCAAGAGAGAACAAAGTTCACCTAGACTGCCAGTGCCAAAGCCAGCAGTCATGTGAGGCATCTGATAGACTTGCATGAACTTATGGCCACGTAGATTCCTCCCTCTGGCTCCCTCTGAGCTCAAACTCAGGGACTTTTCTCCAGTCTGCAGACCACCCAGAACTATGATGACACTGACTGCCGCCCTGTCTCAAGGAAGCACTTCGAGGGAGAAGACTATGCCTTTTTTGCCTTCTGATTCTCAGCATAGTGCTTTGCAGATGCTAACAAACTTTTACTGAGCAAATGAATGAATGAGAGAATGGGCTTCTATCAGTATTCCATCACTACAGGTTGTTCTCTTTGTGTTTATGAAAGAAATATATTTGAATCCCCAGAGCAACTTCTATTCCCAGGCTGATGTCCATCAGTGAAATATACTGTATTCCGAGGGTGCCTTCCGCATTTTAAATGTCTGGTCAGGCCATCCTCTCCTTTCAATCCCTATCCACTTGATAAACTCCAACAATCTCTTTGCTTGTGCCTCTCTCTCACTCCTACATTCAACTATCTTCCTTCTTCAGTCACCTTTTTGTGTTTCCATAACATTCCCCCTATATCCTTTTATCCATTGTAACTCTCTATTGCAAGTCAGAAAACTCAAACCAAAGGCCATCCAGAGCTAGGGCTTGAGGCTCAGTTGACACCGTGGGGCTTGGTTTCTCTCTCCATCTGCCAACTGTGCATTCCACCATGTTGTCCATAGTCTCTGATGGCCTCTCCCCTCAAAGTTGTAATGTCTTTGTAGCAAGTCCAGTTTATATTCTTCAAGGTTCAAGTCCAGGGTTAAACAAAGTGTCAGTCAGTTCAGTTCAGTCGCTCAGTTGTGTCCGACTCTTTGCGAGCCCATGAATTGCAGCACGCCAGGCCTCCCTGTTCATCACCATCTCTCGGAGTTCACTCAGACTCACGTCCATCGAGTCCGTGATGCCATCCAGCCATCTCATCCTCGGTCGTCCCCTTCTCCTCCTGCCCCCAATCCCTCCCAGCATCAGAGTCTTGTCCAATGAGTCAACTCTTCGCATGAGGTGGCCAAAGTACTGGAGTTTCAGCTTCAGCATCATTCCTTCCAAAGAAATCCCAGGCTTGATCTCCTTCAGAATGGACTGGTTGGATCTCCTTGCAGTCCAAGGGACTCTCAAGAGCCTTCTCCAACACCACAGTTCAAAAGCCTCAATTCTTCGGTGCTCAGCNCAGTTATTAAGTACTAGACACTGCACCTAGCTGAAAAGGCGAAATGTATGCTTGCCCCTATGGAGCTTACAGATTAATTAAAAACACACGCATAAAAATTATACCCAAGGATATATATTAATGGGTCTTCTCTTGTGGCTCAGCTGGTAAAGAATCTGCCTGCAATGCAGGAGACCTGGGTTTGATCCCTGGGTCAAAAGATCCCCTGGACAAAGGAATGGCTACCGACTCCGATTTTCTGGCCTAGAGAATTCCAGACTGCATAGTCCACAGGGTTGCAAAGAGTTTCACATGACTGAGCAAACTTCACTTCACTTCACTATATATTAATAGTTAGCTAGCAGCTAAGAAAGAGAGTAGCTTTGTTGGGGAATTATTTTGTTGAGAGGCAGGAAAAGTTTCTCTGGAAATGATATTTCAAATGAGATCTGAAAGAGAAGAGTAGGGTGAACAGTTGGCACACATTCTATAGGGAGAAATGCTATTTAAGCATTTAGGGCAGGGCTATAATTCATTCACTGGTCAATCGGTTCAGTTCAGTTCAGTCGCTCAGTCGTGTCCGACTCTCTGCGACCCCATGAATTGCAGCACGCCAGGCCTCCCTGTCCATCACCATCTCTCGGAGTTCACTCAGACTCACGTCCNGAGAAGGGGACGACCGAGGATGAGATGGCTGGATGGCATCACTGACTCGATGGACATGAGTGTGAGTGAGCTCCGAGAGATGATGATGAACAGGGAGGCCTGGTGTGCTGCAATTCATGGGCTCGCAAAGAGTTGGACATGACTGAGCGACTGAACTGAATCACTGGACCACTGGGGAAGTCCCTGTCCCTAATTTCTGATGGTTAAACAGACTGACACTGTAACTACCATTACCACCACCATTGTCTATACGTTACATAAATAGCAGAGAGTCGAAGCTCACCACCGACCACAAAACCCACCAACATGCCAACAGGAGGAGCAGAGTTCCTGCCCTTATAACCTCTCCTTCACCCTCTTGACTTGCTGGGGAAGATACAAATTTTCCTGGCTAATTCCCTGCTAAGGAACAAGAGTGGACCTACAAGGACCCAGGAAACCTGATTACAGAGTGACCACCTGCAGCCTAGGTGACACCAAGAGATCGGGAGACACGGCTGCAGCCATGAAATTAAAAGACGCTTACTCTTTGGAAGGAAAGTTATGACCAGCCCGGACAGCATATTAAAAAGCAGAGACATTACTTTGCCAACAAAGGTCTGTCTAGTCAAGGCCACAGTTTTGCCAGTGGTCACGTATGGATATGAGAGTTGGACTGTGAAGAAAGCTGAGCGCCAAAGAATTGATGCTTTTGAACTGTGGTGTTGGAGAAGACTCTTGAGAGTCCCTTGGACTGCAAGGAGATCCAAACAGTCCATCCTAAAGGAGATCAGTCCTGGGTGTTCATTGGAAGGACCGTTCNACTGTGAAGAAAGCTGAGCGCCAAAGAATTGATGCTTTTGAACTGTGGTGTTGGAGAAGACTCTTGAGAGTCCCTTGGACTGCAAGGAGATCCAAACAGTCCATCCTAAAGGAGATCAGTCCTGGGTGTTCATTGGAAGGACCGTTCTTAAAGCTGAAACTCCAATATTTTGGCCACCTGATGTGAAGAGCTGACTCATTTGAAAAGACCATGATGCTGGGGAAGATTGACGGCCGGAGGAGAAGGGGACGACAGAGGATGAGATGGGTGGATGGCATCACCAACTCAATGGACATGGGTTTGGGTGAACTCCAGGAGCTGGTGATGGACAGGGAGGCCTGGCGTGCTGTGGTTCATGGGGTCGCAAAGAGTCAGACATGACTGACCGACTGAACTGGACTGAACTGAATATGAAACTAGATCTGCCTGTACCTGCAGTCCACCTCTAGACAAATAACCCAAATTCAAAGATTTGGGATAACTTGGAGGAGTTCTAAGACACAGTGGCTGTTCAGAGCATGGTATTCTTCAACCACTCTGCTGTCCTACTCTTCAACCCAAGACACTTTCACTAACAGCTAGGCAACAACTACCAATGTGCTGGCTGAAACATCACTTTCCAATTAGTATAAGCAAATGTTAGAAAACAAAAAATTGGTTTTTTAGTGAAACAATCATCTGTTTATTTGGAAAAACCATTTGTTCACTGCAGTGGCAGAGGTTCTCTCTCACTGGAAGCTCATTCCCAAGAAGCCTTAGTAGTCGGGTTTTAGTAAAAGTTAAAATCTGGAATGAATACATACAAAATTGTTTAAGCCTAAACCAAACATTCTTATAAGGTAGATTTTGTCCATTTGTTCTGGACGGCAATTTTAAAATAAGCCACATTAAAAATTCTTTCTGATGAGAATAAACTATGAACTGAGCTCTCCACCAAGGGCCTTGAATACATTTTAATCTTCTACCACCATGTGAATGCTATTGGTAGCCCACAAGCATTAAACACTAGTAAGGACAAAAATATAACTCGGAAGTTAATTATCTCCATGTTTTGTTCAACTTATTGGAGATTTTAGATATAAAACTGGAGATAAAGGGACGTTTCAAGATTAAAACAGAAACTCTGAGACTTTAAGACTGTCTCAACATAGACAGGTAAGTATTCCTCCATGTAAATGATTGCGTTAGTTTCAAAGGCCAAGAGGGTAGATATTTGGCAATCCAAGTGTCCCTTCCTTCTGACAAATTGGAGAACATAATTTCCCTAGAAATTACAAATGAATTCTAACAAAGTAGAAATCAAATCAAGAAATTAAAAAAAAAAAAAAAAACCCTGGCTGGTGTAAGTCAGTTGGCAATCCCAAGTAAACCATTAGGTCTTCAGTAGAGATGGAAGATTCCCTCTGTTGCAAACACAATCAAACTTGGAAGTGTGGACTGCTGAATCCCTGCATTAGGGATGTATTCCAGTTGGTCATTGCCTAGGTCAAAAGTAAATAATCCTGTTAAACTTGTTTTAAAATTCCTGTGCACATACTGTTGATTCCCTAGCTGTTTTGAGAAGAAAAGGCATATTAACTAGTTTTCACATTCTTAGTTCTGAATAATTATCATGCTTAAGAACTCCCAGTAGAGGTAAAGGAATCATCACTGGAAAGAGGAATTTTCAAAAACAAAGTTGCCTCAAGAGGTTCTAATTTCCACTCATGTGATCATCCTCAGTTACATCTGGTGAATTCTGCCTCTAGTCACAGATGACACTAATATATAATAAGTATTTATTAAATTCTTTCTTTTTAAATCAAACACATTTTATTACTAATAAGTTTGGACTTTCTTGGAAGGGTTAGCGTTACACCCTTTGTAATTCTGAACATCTGAATGGTACAGAGAACCCATGGCTGCAAATATTGCCCTTTTCATTTCTCAACTCCTGATCCTACTCTGCCTGCTTCTTCAACATTTCTGGAGGAGGGAGGATAAAGCTTTCAGAGAATTTGTGTGTTGGAAAGGAAATAAGCCATTAAAAGCAGAATTTAGGTAGAGAGAGCAGTCTGCCTTTAGGAGTCTGCAAAGTCTTGGAAAGTTCAGCTCAATTTTGGAACTTTCTTTACATCTAGCTCTATTTGTAGTTTCTCTGAGCCTCAAACAGAGCCTTCCAAACTATGGGAACTTAATAAATAACCGCCGAAAGACTGAGCGATGCAAATATGCTCTGGAGTCTATCAGATTCAATCTTAGCTCTCCCCCGCAATTGCTTGAACCTTACACCTTGCTTTTCTCATCTGTAAAGCAGAACAATCATAATTAGAGTTCCTGTAATGATTAACCAAGGAGATAACAGTAAACATAACAATAATAATATTCCTGTGAACCTCTCAAGCACAGGGACTGTGTTCTCATTCCCACAACTTTGTATGATGAACCATAGAACCAGGCAAGGAACGAGCATGTGCAGTTTCCATTAGACGTCATTTTCAGAACTGTAAGAGTTGCAGGTTTTCCAGACAGGACAAATACAGAAAAAGATGACAGAATTCTGATTACCAGAGTTTGATGATAAAGTTGGAAGAGCTGGTGGAAAAATTATGGAAGGGCAGAAGAATTCTATAGAGTGGCAGTAATTTTAAAGCCAAAGGTGAAAACAAGGAAATGTCCTAAGGTCATTAAATAAATGTGAAATCCAGCTCATGAATGAAAAAAAGCCTCAATCTTAATGAGCAGCATGGAATTCAGTTTACTCAAATCAGAAGGAAAGATGGGTTAACAGCCTCTCTTGAACCCAGGAGAGACCAACTCATAAAAGATGGGGCTTTGGAGTTCCTGTTGTGTGGTGACTATTTAGGAGCTGGCATTCTGGCCTCTCAGAAGAATCCATCTCCTTCCTCAACCGAACCTCTGGTAGATTAGAAACCACACAGTCTGTTGATGGTCTCTTCACTTGCTTTTCAAACTATACTTTGTCAGCAGTGGGTTAGTGTTTTTAACCCAAAGAAACTTTGGAATAGAGTACAAAGATTAATTGGAATCTAAATTATTAATACTTATATTAAGTTCTAAAATAATGTTTTATAATCATTGAGACAACCTATGTTTATTGGATATTTTAAATGTTTGCACGTTTGAAGAAAACATGGCTTATTAAGGTATTTAACAGCCTTCTGATGTCAGTTTGAATGGTCAACTAGGCGATTAACTTTAGATTCCCACCCAGTGTTAAATCAAATGGTGTAAGCGGTATTGAAATACTTAATAGAACTTAAAAATCATCAGAGTGGTTTAAGTACGTGGGAAGATTTTTTTTTTCCTGTTAGGGAAATGTGAAGGGCTTGAGGGGGAAATGAATATATTAAATTGACAAAAGCAATGTACGATATTTAAAAGAAGTTTATTATCTAGGTTTGTAACCAAAATTGGTTGATTAAGGGAGGTTGGTCCACTCAAGTTGAGTTGAAAAGACAGAAGTCAAAGTCTCCCTTGAAAATGCTTGTTAAAACTACTAGATTTATAAGTAAAATTGGATTCGTAAGTATTCATTCAACATATGTATTGAGTATATGCCATATGTTGGGCACTATTCTGTATGCTAAGAATATAGAAATAAAACAAGGCCCAAAAAAAGCTTCATGGGGCCTACATTCATTAAACCTAACGAGCTTTAGAAAGAATTATTAACTGCTTGCTTTAACACGTTGCATATTAATTTTTAAATGTTAGCTGTAAATAGTCTCTTTTTGCACAAAATATCCCCCAATGGACACCGAAAAATTTCACATTGCTAAGTGTCTTCAATCATCCTTTTGTCCTTAGTGCCTAGCTCAAAATTGTGTTGAGTCCTCCTATATTGACTTCACATCACTCACAAGAGATCTGAGTTAAGCAACATTTATTTTCTTAAACTGCAAATGTCTCCAAGCTTCCTAAGCTTGGAGATATTAACATCTTCTTGTAATTCAATCAGATTGTTTCTTCTAACATCTGAGTTGAAAAATAAATTTCCTGATAGAGGAAAGAGAGGAAAATTACTTTGGGGATGGAAATATCTGTGCAGAGAAAGGAAATCTCTGGATTGGGAGCATAGTAGGGGGCAGGGCTTGGAAGTCCTGGGGCAGTTGAGAGGTTGAGGGACTTGAGTGAAGGGGACAGAAAAAGTGGTGGGAAAATGCAAAGAATTTTCAACTATTTCAAAAAGAGACTCCACCCAGGAAAGAGAAGGAGCTTCTCTTTTGCTTTCTCAGGTGATTGTCTGTGCCCAAAACCCATTGGTCAAAATTGCTTTGTTAAAAACTTCCATGGGGTGTCGGGGGCAGAATTTCCATCAGGGTAAATAAAGCTTTTGCAAGATGACCTGGCAACTCAAACAACATTGCTTCCAAAGGAAATTGTTTCTCAATTCTTAACAGTCCTCTTAAAACCAGCCTATTGAAACATAACCTATCTGTAAATTAATCAGTATTTTGATAACCAAAATTCACAAAAACCACACCCAAGGCAGTTCCAGAAAATTGCAGAGACGCTACAGAAGCCCAGCAATGACCTAAACCGTGCATTTGCAGAAGTGAGTCCCAAGCTGAGAACTCCCAGGATTTTGCAATCCATACCCATTTTTCAGGTTCCTTATTCCAGCAGTCATAATTCACATATTCCAAAACTTCAGACAATGCTGGTGGCCCCTGGAGCAGCAACTCCTCCTCCAGTTGGTCATTCCGACAATAGTGGCTAGCAGCAAATCCCCCCTTTTCAGGACCAATTAGAGAACAGATAGATATCTCAGGGTAGAAGGGTATAGCGGTTAATTCTCCAGGTTCTAGAATCTGAAAGAACTAAGTTTAAATCCTAACTACCACAGCCAGGTTACTTAAACTTGCCACACCTCAGTCTCCTCATCTGCCAAATGGGGATTATAATAGCACCTACCTCATGGAGTTTCTGAGGAGTTTAAATGAGATAATCCATGGACAGTATCATGCCTGACACAAAGGGAACACGCAGAGTTACACGTATACACGGGCTCCCTAATTTATGAGTGAAGTGAAGTCGCTCGGTCGTGTCCAACTGTTTGCGACCCTGTGGACTGTAGCCTACCAGCTCCTCTGTCCTTGGGATTTTCCAAGCAATAGTACTGGAGTGGATTGCCATTTCCTTCTCCAGGGGATCTTCCCAACCCAGGGATCGAACCTGGGTCTCCCACATTGTAGACAAACGCTTTACCATCTGAGCCACCAGGGAAGTTATAGCAAGGAGCATTTCATATCTTCTGCTCCGCCTATGCCATAATATAAGTGGTAATTATGGACATCTGGGCTGGCCTAGCTAACTTACAATTTTTTTCAACATTAAAGAAACTGAGAAACAATCCAGTTCCTATCTGGGCTTTGGAGATGTTGGAACGAGTTACAGTCTCATAAACGCTGTTCTAACNATAAGTGGTAATTATGGACATCTGGGCTGGCCTAGCTAACTTACAATTTTTTTCAACATTAAAGAAACTGAGAAACAATCCAGTTCCTATCTGGGCTTTGGAGATGTTGGAACGAGTTACAGTCTCATAAACGCTGTTCTAACAGTTGACAAGGATTTGGCTTTAATCTAGTGAATGAAAATTTTATGAAAAGAGAGTTATGGAAGAGTTGTGAGGAGAAACTGCAATGCTCTGAATAATGGATTTCAAAATCATCAACACCTTTTCAGACATTCAGTCCCTTACTGGACCAAAATACCATTGACAGCATTTTCTTGAAAATATGATTTTTCTAAATATATCCATATAAAACAGGCAGATTTATTAAGGGAAAAAATGAGTTTAATAATACAGTATTAGATTGAGTATCATCCAGGAAAAGTGTACTGTAAAAAATGTTTTGAATATTAATTGATGTCTGGTAACTTTTGTGTCGTAAATACTTGTATTATAGTGAGGTAGACAGTTTTAAAAAAACTCTCCATTAGACAGACTTAAAATTTTGTAATAATATTTAAGAAAATGATAACATTATGAAAGAATGAAATATCTGATGAATGCTTAACTTTGTACAACTCAAATAAAAACTTTAAAAAATATTAGAAATTATAACATTTGAGTGCATATAACGTTTTGTACATTAAGATGAATTGCATGCTGTCCGTTTCCTCTTTGCACTTTCAGTCACCTTAAATAAACAAATATATACAGCCTTAACAGAACAACAGTGCATCCAAAGCAAATGTGCATTTTAAATTATTTCTCCTGGCCAAGTCTTTTTTTTTTCTTATTTACTTAGCATTTTATATTAGCATTTATTATCAGTCTCACCCTTTCTTGGATAGTTTGTAGTTCTCTGAACCAAACAAGCAACAGGTTTAGATCCAGAGAGAGCAACACCACTTAGGAAGAACAAAAAGGTCTTGTAATGGTTGGTACAAGTTCCCTTGTTTAAACCATTTCATGGTCAAAGACAGGAAGGAAGCTAATTCTTCAAAGGGCCTAGTTATGGGCAATGTTTGAAAATAACACTGGTGCAGGCTGGGGAAAGTTCATGCTTTTGACAACCTGAGGATGGGTATTTCACTTGCACCAGGCTCTCTCTTGCTTCCGGAAGATGAATTCCACCCTTGCCTTCTTCCTCACCACACCGTTCCCCATCTCCCACCCCAAGCTCAATGTAACACTTTGCTCTTTTCACAGTTTCTCATTACTAAGTTTTAAAAACATTGCCTAACTGGTAATTACAATCTGAAACAATTCTTTTGGGGAGCCCTGGGCTATTGCTGGCTGGTAATCTTTCAGGAATGTCAGAGTGAGGGGAGGGCAGAGAGATTCCAAAGAAACTTCGAAGACAAGGACATGTGCCTCCTTTTATCCCCCTCCACCCAGCTCCTGGGCCTGACCATCCATCCGAGCCCTTGGGGAGGGAGGGGGCAATCACCTCCCCTCCGGACTTCACCCTTCCTCTTCTTGGGTCACTTTCCTATCCTCTGCATCTCTTAAGTTAGTTCTAAGTTCCCCAGTTCTGCCCACTTTTTTGTTTAAATGGGAAATCATCTTTTCTTTCAAAGGGGATGTCTGAATTTTGGCAAATTCTGCCTAATGAAATCAGTGAGAGACATGGGGAGGGCTTTTCCATAGGTTACCTCCAGCCTGGGCGAAAGCACCTCGGTGTCAGCCCGTCAGAGGTTGGTCTTGTGGTTTCTCATTATCCTTCAGGGGGTTCCATTTGGACTCATTCTTGTCATTCCATCCATACCAGCTCCCCTTTCCCCCAGAAAAAGCCAGTGAAGGCGGTGACCTGAGCCCCCTGGAGTGAGATGCAGGTTGCCACTTCTCTATACTCAAAGAGGCTGGGGCACAATTGGGTATACAAGCAGGCAGCAAAGGCCCGCTTGCCTCCACCTCTTGTCTCGCAAAGCTCTTCCAAAGGCAGGACCCCTTCTGACTTTATGATATATCTACCTTAACACTTTCTGCAGGGGCGCTGGGTCGGGGTCACAGAACAGGGCCAGAAAGACCCACCTCCTTTACATAAGAAGAAAATCCTACCGAGATGTGGTCGAAGGTGAGTCTTCCTTCCACAGGTTTCCTTCTTAAACTATTAATT
>SJYV01020060.1:165965-244058 GCA_006410875.1 Neotragus pygmaeus
GTGTCTTGGGGGGGCTGGGTGGGGAAAAACTCTTTTGAACTCGATTTCCTACCAGTTACTGCCCCATTATTTTGTTTTCAATTGCTTTTCTCTTGTTCGTGACAACTCAACTCAAATCAGGCTTTTGTCCCCATCATTCCAACATATCAGGCCCTGCTGGGTTCATTAATGACCTCCTCATTGCTAAACCCAACGGCCTGTTCTCCATCCCCTCCCTGCTTGGCCCATCGACACATCTGATAGAGCTGATCTCACCCTCCTGGCTCTCAGCTTCACGGTTCTCCCACTTGGGTGGTCACTTCTCTTTCGTCTCTGCAGCTGTTTCCTCCCGTCTCCCTCACCTCTAGGTGAGTGACCCATGGATGTTATTGGCCCCCCTCTCTGCCTACACTCCTTCCCCGGGAGGTCTGCCTAGTTCCATTGTTTTAAATAACTACCTATCCTATGACAACTCTCATATTTACATCTCCAGCCCAGACCCCTTCCGGAGTTCCAAAGCATCACCTTGACCTCTCCCCTTGAACATACAACAGAAACATGAAACNTTCATCACCGCATTCCTGATTTGACAAGTGATTTAGCGTCCTGAGCTGGGGAAGGACTGATGGATGAATCGGTCCTCTGTGCATGGCCGTTGGGCAGGAAATTAATAAGAATGCTAGCTGACATGATCTATGGTACTGTAAGCTCATTATGCCTGATTAGCTTCCAGCCTTTCACTCCCTCTGACAGCTACAGGGCCTCAAGGTTTCCAGTGGCAACCGTTTCCCTTTCTCTAGCTGATTGCTAGGTCTCTGACCATGAAACCAGACCACCCCCTACCACCACAGACTTGTCAGAGTGGGAACTTTTCTGCATAGCGTTACCTCCTCCTTCTTGGCAGTGGGAAGGTAAGCTCCTGGGTTGTCTAAGTGGTGTTGACAGTGAGGCCCTTTGAACTCAGGAAACAAAGTTTGAAGGGGTCAGTTCAGTTCAGTTGATCAAGTTCTTATCAAGCTACTTACTATGTGCTGACATCTGTATTCATTATGGAAGAGGCAATAGAAGGAGACCACATGAAGCAGAAAATAAGGGAGAAGTATTTTAATTTCTATAGCAAATATTTATGACATACAGTAACCCTAAGCACTGTGGTAGGCATTAGGAACAAAGGGTTATGGATAAGTAGATAAAATGAGATAGATGAGAGTGCCATAAATGAATTCAAATCAATATATATTTGAAATCACATATTATTATATGAATATAATTGAATATATATATGTTCAAGTGAATTCAAAATGATGTCTAATACATATATATTCATATGCAAACATACATTTATGCATGAATATATTTACACATACATATATTTATGTATATATTCTAAAAGCACCTTCTATACCTATTATATCCTTAAAATTGGGTTAAACTCTCTTTGGCATCATCTTTGTCATCCTGAACCCTTGTCACCTTGTTCATGCTCCCCTAAAACACACTTTTTTGTACTTTTATTTCAGTTTTCATTTTGTTTTTCAAAGAGCCATAGATTAGCCTACATTTGTCATTCTGAATAAGACATATGGGTTGAGATTTCAGTTTCAGTAGAGATGGGAGAGAAATGAATAGTGAATAAATCTAATTTAGGTAAACATTACTGGCAATTTTTATAGTAATTATTTTTATGTATATAGATTCTAAACAAATCAACTTGAAAGTGCTATTGGTTCTTCTCCCGTGGGCAGCCAAGTGGAGACTTTTGCTATCTTGGTGGAGTAGAAATGAGATAGATTTTAGCTTAAGGGTCAAACTCAAAAGTTACTGCTGCAGAGAGAGCTCTTCCCTGATCCCACTCACGAGGTGAGGCTTTCTGTTACATAAGAAGTGTATTTCTTTTTCAGGCAAGCCTTTATTGGGGCACTTGCTGCAGTAAGAGAGAGAAAAAAATAACATGTTCATTTGCTTGCCTGCTCACTGAGGTGGGGATGAGCTTATTCTTTATATCAGGTGAGGGTACGGATGTGTACGAGGCTTGGGCCAGAGGGGCAGCTTAGATATTTTTCCCACTCCTCTGTAGTGTTAGGAGAAGGCAATGGCAACCCACTCCAGTACTCTTGCCTGGAAAATCCCATGGATGGAGGAGCCTGCTGGACTGCAGTCCATGAGGTTTCTAAGAGTCAGACATGACTGAGCAACTTCACTTTCACTTTTCACTTTCATGCATTGGAGAAGGAAATGGTAACCCACTCCAGTGTTCTTGCCTGGAGAATCTCAGGGACGAGGGAGCCTGGTGGGCTGCTGTCTATGGGGTTTCACAGAGTTGGACATGACTGAAGTGACTTAGCAGCTCTAGTGTTAAGTACAGAGGGCATGCTCAATTGAAATTGAGTCTCTAAAGTCATACAGTGCCATGCAAATGTTAATAATGATTATTTACTACATAGGGTTTTCCTGGTGGCTGAAATGGTAAAGAATCCACCTGCAATGCGGGAGACCAAGTTTCGATCCCCAGGTTGGGAAGATTCCCTGGAGAAGGGAATAGCAACTTACTTCAGTATTCTTGCCTGGTGAATTCCATGGACAGAGGAGCCTGGTGGGCTACAGTCCATGGCGTGGCAAAGAGTCAGATGTGACTGAGTGACTCACACACACATACAACCTAGGACATGATCAGCGGGAAGTAAAATGGTCAGATACACTTCTGCATATCTTTGGGTTAGGTCTAGTTTAATTTTAGCTTATGGAAAAGGATGAAGTTTTCTTCTTCTTCCCACCATTCGTGGCCAACCACAGGGGACCTCATTAGTGACTAAATTTGTACTTGCCACACCCCTATTGGCCTAAGTAATAGGGTCTGAAAAATGTGCATGGCCTTAGAACAATTCAGACATGGATTTAATAGCATTTAGAGGATAACAACCAGGCAGACATGCCCAGCCTCCCTAAAATTGTCTCTCAATGATCTCATAAGAAATTAACATTTGAGGTAGTGGGAAGTGCATTAGTCTGGGCAGATTGTGCAAATCTTAGTCCTTGATTAAAAGGGGGAGCAAAGGGCCGTGATCCTCTGCATTCCTTGGTCTCTTGTCATTAGCAAGACATTCTGGCTCAAGTTTGATTCAATTTTCAAAAGATTTTTTCAAATATTTTAAGAGGCTGTTTTTTCCTCTCTTTCTTTCCCAGGGATCGTGGAGGGTGGTGTGGTTTGCTTGCCATGTGAACTCAAGTGAGTCATTTCAAGTCTCTGAAGCTGTTTCCTCATGTATGAAATGAAACTCAAAATCTCTACCCTGTCTACCTCTGAGGTTGTTTGTGGAACTGAGTCAGCAAAGAGAGAAGATCTCTTAAAACTCTGTGGAAATATAAGGATTCTTTATTATCAGGGGTTTTTGGAGGGAGAAAAGGAAGGTACGTTGCTGTCTTCACAGATCAACACCGAAATTTTCAAAATCAAGTTGACACATACAAATTAATAGTCCCATCTTGATATGCTCACTGGACAAGAACAAGCACAGACACTAATGTACTGGCTGACCTGCTCACCCCTGCCCCATCCCGCTTCCTGCAAGTGCATATTTGTGGTTTTTGACAGCTTGCATTGAGAAGTGATCAGCTTTAATTTTCTTTCCTTTTTTCCCATACAGCCATAGATTAGCCTACTTCTGTCATTCTGAATAGATATGAAGACTGAAATGTCAATTTTAATAGTGATGGTGAGAGAAAATTAATATAGAATAAATCTGATTGAGCTAAATATTACTGGCAGTAATTTTATGATGGTAATTTTTATGACTATAGAGTTCTAAAGAAATTGAACTGGTAGGTTTGTTGGTGGTTCTCTTTCCCGTAGACAGCCAAGTAGAGAGTTTTGCTCTGATCCAGGTGGAGTAGAAAGGGGATAGATTTTAGCCCCAGGCAGTTATGAGTTACAACCTTGATCAAATTACTTACTTTCTACTTATGTATTATAACAGACCACTTTTTTTTGTCAAACATTTTTAGTTGCACTTTCATATCCTACAAATCTTGTTGCTTGCAGGCCTTCTCACTCTTTGAAACAATGAAATTCAGGGCTTTGGGGAGAAGCCCAGTACCTTCATAAAACAACAGAGTTATTGCTCAATTTTGACTTAATGTTAAGCATCTGAGTCCATAGCAAGTTAAAAGCTTAAAGGTGAGTTTTTTGGAGGAAGAATACAGTGGTTAGGACTTGCATTTGGTTTCATGTCACAGAAACCTGGCTAGTAAGACTTTATCCATAGTGTTTTGTTTTGTCTGTTTGTGTGTGTGGGTATGTGTGTGTTTTTTTTTACATAACAACAAATTCAGAAGCAGGTTATTCAGAGCTAGTGTGGTGGCAACACAATGTTCTTTGGGACCCCATGATGGTTGGTTTTATGTGCCAACTTGGCTAGATTACTATAGATTATAGTCTCCAATTAACTTAGTGTTAGGAAGGCATTTCCTAGATGCAATTAAAATCTGCAATCAGTTTTCTCTAGGCAAGGAAGATTATCTTAGACAATCTAGGTGGCCCTGATTCAGTCTATTCAGAGCAGATCTTCAAAGGCTTTCCCGAAGAAAATTTCACTACAGATTGCAGCTTTTTCCTGGAGCCCAGAGTTTTAGCTCATCTTTCCTGACAAGCTGCCTTACAGGTTTCAGACTTGCCTTGCCTAGACAGCCTCTATGATTACATAAGTCAGTCCTTTGCAGTCTAGCTCTCTGTCACTGTCTGCAACCCCCAAACTAGTTCTGCTTCTCTATGGAACTGTGCCTGATACAGACCCAGACTCCTACCTTTCTCTGTCACCATCTTTAGCGCTTGCAAGTTGGCTACTGCATGGCTGGGCATCATGCCTACATTCCTGGCAGGAGGAAGGGGAAAAGAAAAAGGACAGAAACCCAAAACAAACACCAGTCAAAGCCTGTTCTCTTTTAACAAGGAAAACCCTGCCCAGAGCCTCCCACTTGTAGCTCATTGGGGAAGACCCAGTCACGTGACCAGGACTAGCACAGCAACCTTTGGGTCTGTGGAGGAGAGCACTTTTAACTGGGCACCTGTGACCCTGAATAAAACAGAGCATCTAGAGTAAGGAAGAACAAGGGAATGGAGATTGGGTTGGCAACTGCAGGGAAGATTTTAAAAATTCCTTTATCATATAAAGAAATCCTGGAAGTCTTAGATCACAGTTTCTTCTGTGATAACCTATAGAAAGATTCCTGGCCCCACCTGAGGCAACCAGGCCTTGAAGTAGTAGAACACATGTGTAGGAAATGAGAGCCCTGAGGCCCATGCCTTCCAACTAGAAAGATTCTGGGAAAAAGAGAGAAATAAGACAGGCAGGCAGATTGTGCCCTACCTCTCTCTGAACCTCAGCCCAACATTAGGTATTAGCTGCCTAGTATGTAGGCAGGCCAAGGCACTGTCCTTGGCCTTATATTTAGGATTCTAAAAGGATGTACAAATTCAAACTCATTGGGATAGAATAGGGAGACAGAGAGATAAACAGAACTAGTTTTTTCCAAGCCATCCATCTCCCCTGTGTGCTATGAACAGGTGACCCGAATTTCCTACACGACATGGCAGGCTTGGAAGGTGATTGAGTTCAGAGGCAGCAAGCTTGCCTTAGGGGCTTCCCAGGTGGTGCTAGTGGTAAAGGACCCATCTGGCAATGCGGGTAGATGTAAGGGACACGGGTTTCATCTCTGGGTTGGAAAGATGTCCTGGAGGAGGGCATGGAAACCCACCCCACTCTTCTTGCCTGGAGAATCCTATGGACAGAGGAGCCTGGTGGGCTATGGTCCATAGGACCACAAAGAGTCGGACATGACTAAAACAACTTAGCGTGCACGCGAGCTTGCTGCAGGACCTGCTGTAATGAGTAAGGAGAGCCAGAGCCAGGATGAAGAGCATGGCAGGGACTGGAGGTGAGGCCTCGGCAGAACCTGAAGTGTCAGAGACAAAGGTGTGAACAAGTGTCCCAGGACCTTCAGGAGCTGACAGGGGGAATGGGAGGAGATGGGTTTGGGAGGCGGGGAAAGACAGAGACCTTGAGTTACCTAACTGTCACCATTGGTAGCAAAGAAGGGCACTGCCCAGACACAGGGGCGGTTGCCAGAAGTAATAGCAGTGGCCAGTCCAGGGAGCAGCTCTAAATGGTCCCTCCACAGAAGAGGCTGACAACGGTCTCAGAGTGTCCAGGTCTCCAGGCTGCTGCCTTTGGTCTCTTTCCACTAGACAAGAGCAGGAGAAAAAGGCCAAATATGAGTGAGTGAGTCAGTTTCACCCAAAGAAAGCTAACTAAATGCAAAGGACTGCTAACTTATTGCATCAGAATGTACGTGCAGCGGACTGGATTAAAATAGTCCTCCCATTCCCACCCCTCAACTGCCCAGGAGATGGAGAGTCACTCATAGTTCAACTCATGAAAGTTAAGGAGAAAATGAACTATATTTCTTTGCACATTAGAATCAGTGTGTGATTTTGCAATTCCCTCCCCCACCATGTAAGATAAAGAGAATAATACCTCCTGAGGTGGTTGGGAGAATGTGAATAAATCTCTCCCCCTCTGTAAACGCTCAGGGGAGTCAAGCATGATGAATGGGGTAGTTTATATTAGTCACCTGGACTGACTGGCAAGCAGGACCTAAACAAAGCAAGGCTTCCTGTCACCCTTGGAATAGCAAAGTAAGGAAGGTGCCCAGGAGCACACATCCTGATCAGATTGTCACATTTTCTACCCCAAATATTCCCCCTCCACCATCACCCATATGTGTTACTTTATTACCTTGTTTCTTTTCCTTCATAGTGCATCACAATACTGTTTATGTATTTTTATTTGTTTATTGCACATCTCTAGAAGAGCAAGCGGAGAAGGCAATGGCAACCCACTCCAGTACTCTTGCCTGGAAAATCCCATGGACAGAGGAGCCTGGTAGGCTGCAGTCCATGGGGTTGCAAAGAGTTGGACACAACTGAGCAACTTCACTTTCACTTTTCACTTTCATGCATTGGAGAAGGAAATGGCAACCCACTCCAGTGTTCTTGCCTGGAGAATCCCAGGGACGGGGGAGCCTGGTGGGCTGGCATCTATGGGGTCGCACAGAGTCGGACACAACTGAAGCGACTTAGCAGCAGCAGCAGAAGGGCAAGAGCCATATCTAATTTCCTGAAAACTTAGGTATATGGTAGACATATATTAACTAATTCGTTAATGATGCTATTGCTTCCTTAGAGCCCTATGAAATCCAAGCATGGCCCATCATACGAGGGAGCATTTTCATCAAGGGTAAAAATAGCTTTCTCTCTGCAGTCACTATCCACTAATATAATTTGCTAATTTTAATTTGGTTTTCAAAACCAATGAAAAATTAGCATTTTAATAAATACCAACTTTGAAGTATTTATGAATTGAGATTCAAATATGTGATTATCTATTTATTCTTATGTAAAATGCCTGTTTTTTTTTTTTAACATTTACAATGCCCATGTAACATGAAACCAAAATATACCACTTCCAAGATCCATATCTAACTTTGATTTCATTTTGATCTGTTTTCCACATTCTTTCATTACTCTTAGTGTTTTTTGTAGGGGAATGAAGCTCTCCTATTAATCTAAGTTAAGTTCAGTCTCTCAGTCGTGTCCGACTCTTTGTGACCCTGTGAGTTGCAGCACACCAGGTCTCCCTGTCAATCACCAACTCCCAGAGTCCACCCAAACCCATGTCCATCGCATCGATGATGCCATCCAACCATCTCATCTTCTGTCATCCCCTTTTCCTCCTGCCCTCAATCTTTCTCAGCATCTGGATCTTTTCAAATGAAACAGCTCTTTGCATCAGGTGGCCAAAGTATTGGAGTTTCAGCTTCAACATCAGTCCTTCCAATGAACATTCAGAACTGATCTCCTTTAGGATGGACTGGTTGGATCTCCTTGCAGTCCAAGGGACTCTCAAGAGTCTTCTCCAACACCACAGTTCAAAAGCATCAATTCTNCTGGAGTGGGTTGCCATTCCCTTCTCCAGGGGATCTTCCTGACCCAGGGATCCAACTGAGTCTCCTGAGTCTTCTGCTGAGCCATTGGAGAAACCCGTATGTAAATATGGTGACCATTAATTACTAAGCCATTTGGATTTTTTAAATGTAAAATAATTCTCTGGAAATTTTATTATTTCTCAATTTTTATACTTTTGCTCTGGAATTACATTTTAAAACTTCAATCTAACCAGTTCTCATATTCTTTTAAGAATTTCTTTTGTTAAGCTGCTTCTCTAAAAAAGCTTAATTTGTTTGACATAGTGATCTTTTACTGTATTTCACTGTGAATTTGTGGCAACACTTTTCTTCCATAATGATTTGACATGTTTCATGTTTGTCCAAATCGTCTAGATTAAAAACACATTGCAGTTTGCTAATAAGTATTGGGATACTTAAATTGAGCAGACAAAATGCCTTCTCAAATGAGCATCTAGTATGCTTGTGAGAGTAAAGATGATTAAACTCCATAAATGATTTGATCTTTGCCAAATCTTGCATAGAAAATTACAATTACATAGGAAATTGTCTTCCCTATTTAGGATCAGACTTGATTTTAAAAATCACTACCGACTTTGTCAACATTAAAATAGAAGCAATAAAGATGTGAAATTTCACACAGGGGATCTACAATATTTGGATAATTATAAGCATATGGTTACTTTACATGAGATCTCTGTTAAAGTGTATTTACTAGGGCTCTGAGGAAACAGAGGTTCTCAGATTCAGGGTTTATTTACATGTGCTGAGAATGTCATGTTTACTATCAATGTATCATAATCTATTCTTGCTTCAGAACTCTAAGTAGAATTAGCTAAACGATCACAGTATCTGTTGTTTATTGCTCTCTTGTCTGTTTGTTAATATCCCAGGCTTTACTTGTAAAAGAGATGGCAAATAACAATTAGCTTGGTGAATGTTCTCAATCATTACAGGAACAATTCCATATATTTTGTTAGAATTTAGGGCAGGAAGCTATACTGACTAGTTTCAGTAGATTCTAGTCAAATAGAAAGGATTGGTGGAACAACAATTTGATTTCCTGTTCTTTTTGAAGATACTTCAATGTATCCATTCCTAGGAATCACTAAAAGCAAAGACAAATTTGTTGTCTACTCATTTAGAATTAATTAAATGAACACTTTAAATGTGAAAAATGGTTGAAACTTTATTTGGAAATTGATAAATATGAGATTTAAGAGTTTGAAATGTCACCATAAGCCCTACTTTTCATTGAAAAGCTTTCCCTCCGTGACTTTGCTTCTCAAATGCTAAGATGATGAAATGCCACAGCTACAACTTATAATGAATTGGTCTTTAAAAACAGAGTCAGAAAGTAGAATAGTGATTGTCAGAGGCTGCCGGGAGGGGGGAATGGGGAGTTAGTGTTTAATGGGTACAAAGTTTCAATTTGAGAAGATGAGGAAGTTCTGGAGTTGGATAATCATAGCGGTTGCACAACAACGTGAATATACTAAATGCCACTGAATTGTACACTTAAATATGGCTAAAGTGGTTCCTTTTAAAGTGTAGTTTACCACAAAACAAAGAAATACAAAGATTTAATAAAACACAACTCAAGAAATGCCTATTTGTAAAACAATATGCTTAAGGGCAGAACTTTCTAGACAGCTTTGTAAACAAGTTGGGCTTTTAATACCTTTACACGGAACATATCAATATGCATAACCAGGAGTGGATTTATGCCTAACAACACAAATGTCACTGGAAAATTGCATTAGTCTTCGGGGGCCTCCCAGTTGGCACTAATGGTAAAGAAGCCGCTTGCCAAAGCAAGAGACGTAACAGGACGCGGGATCGATCTCTGGGTCGGGAAGGGCATGGCAAGCCACTCCAGTATTCTTGCCTGGAGAATTCAAAGGACAGAGGAGCCTGGTAGGCTGCAAACGAGTCAGACATGACTCAGCAACCAAACAACATTAGTCCTTTCAGAATTCAAATCCATCCCTTCTTCACCTCTCCAAAACACATGGCAACTGTGCAAAATCCCTTTTCTTCATGTGATTATTTTTTTCCCTTAAATAAGACCATTTCACACTGCCTTCAGTTATTTCCACTGCCGCCTCCTTCAGACTTTCGACCACTGCCCCTTTCACCCTGGGCTCTTGCTACTCAGCTCAGCACCCAGCTGTCACCTGTCCCCACTCCTGGGCCCCGAGTCTCTCTTTACACCCCCACCCCCTCACCTCCTCTTTCTCCCTGCCTTGTGTTTCTCTCTTGTTCATTTCATCATTGTGGGAATTGCAGCCCATTTTAAAATTTTCCTTTCACATCGATCCTAATTAAAGCACCAATTAGGATATTTGGTGCTTATATCTTCCTCTTATAGAGGGAATTTGTAGTTTCCTCTTTAAGAACAACCAAAAAAACCTACCCCTTGAGACTAATCTGTTTACTTTCCTGTTTATTTACATGTATGTCCCTTAAGAGATTTCTTTTCCCACAATAGTCCTGAAAGGGTCGGGAGCCACGGGGGGGTGGGGGGACCCTATCTCCTCCATGAGGGTTTTATTATTTGATATTTGTTAAAACAGAGCATCAAGTAAAGATGGACTGCTTCCTTGTGAAGTACATTTTTACAATTGGGTGGGACAAACATGACAATTCCCTTGCTGCATTTTTTTTTTCAAGGTTCAATTGGCTGTTGAGGATTGTCTGACCCTCTCTTAGAAGTCAGTTCATATTTTAGCAACATTAGACAGTGCCTGACTGGCCAAGAATATCAGTGTAGAAGTGTAACACAGTAATACCTGACATTGTGATTTTCATTGCTAAAGGTCTCTTTTACAAGCATCTACGATTCTCCTGCCATTCAAGCCTCCTGCTGCAGGCTAGCCCCAACCTCTCTCCCATTACTCCTGGCAGTTCTATTGACACCTGGTGTCCTGGAACCTTTGACCCCTCCTGTGTATCCTCACCACTGACTTCCTGCACGGGCATGGGCCTCACCTGGAAGGCTGGCTCGCCTGCATCCTCTCCTCATCTGCTCTTAGCAGTAACAGTTACAGTTCCACAGTGCCCATTTCCACCCAGGACCTGCTGTGGCCTGATGTGGACTGTGGGGGTGTGGATGTGAAGGGCAAAGAAAGAAACGTGCTTGGATGACTTTATCAGCTTCCCTGCCTTGCATGCTCCTTGACCACCTACTCATACATATGTGCACACATACTCACACCTCTTCTGAGAGTAAGAAACACTGGTTGGGATTCATCTTATAGAGGTGATAATATTCTAGGGCCATATATCACAGACCTTTTCCAGAAAAACCACAAGGAGGATAGTTTGAGTCTTTGAGAAACTCCCAAGCACATGACAAGGAGAAACACAGAAAGTCAGATTCGAGGAAAACCTGAGAGGTCACTTATTTCAATGGACCCCAGATAGGTGCCGGAGAAGGCAATGGCACCCCACTCCAGTACTCTTGCCTGGAAAACCCCATCGACGGAGGAGCCTGGTAGGCTGCAGTCCATGGGGTCGCTGAGGGTCGGGCATGACTGAGCAACTTCACTTTCGCTTTTCACTTTCATGCACTGGAGAAGGAAATGGCAACCCACTCCAGTGTTCTTGCCTGGAGAATCCCAGGGACAGGGGAGCCTGGTGGGCTGCCGTCTATGGTCGCACAGAGTCGGACACGACTGAAGAGACTTAGCAGTAGCAGTAGCAGATAGGTGCAGGCTTTCAGTGGTAAAGAACCCACCTGCCAATGCAGGAGACATAAGAGACATGGGTCCTAACCCTGGGTTGGGAAGATCCCCTGGAAAAGGGCATGATAACACACTCCAGTATTCTGGCCTGAAGAATCCCATGGACAGAGGAGCCTGGCAGGCTATGGTCCACACGGTCACAAAGAGTTGGACACGACTGAAGCGACTTAGCATGCATGCAAATAGGTGGTGTATAATAATGGTACAGCTTGCCCAGGCACAGATCCTGGCTCTCCTATTGCAGGTCTACAGCCTTAGCATGTAGACCTTGGAAAAACCTCTCCTGGGCTTGCCTTCCACAGCTATGACATGGACGCCAACATAGCAGCTCACCAGCAGATCTGCAGTGAATTGTGCACGTAAAATACTTGGAATAGAGATCAGCACATAGAAACATCTTAACTGTTAACAACATTATTATTTTACAGACTAGAAAAAGAGGCTGAGGTGTATCCTGAACAGGGTCTCACGGTTGGTGGCAGCATTGGAACAAGAGCTGGGTTGCAAAACCACATCCTCCCAACTCCTGTTCAGCCAGGTAAGAGAAAGAGGGCTACCCCTTCATCAGATTCAACGTGATTCGAAAGGCTGATTTGTTTAGATCAGAAAAAGAACTGATCGGAGTAGAGAGAGCCTTATTAATGCCTTCTAATCACTTTCTAGGCATGCTGGATTAGAAACGAATGGGATTTTAATATTGTGACCCAATTCCAAATGCTCCAGATTGCAATGTTTTACAAACTGTGGGTTGTAACACATTAGTGGGTTATCACATCAGAGTCATGAGTCATGGCCCGCAGCTTTTTTTCACTGAAAGAACAGAATGGAATGAGATAGAATAAAATACAATAGGATAGGAAAGACCAGCATGCCTTATGCTACATAGTACAAATATTCTCTTGGAAAACTGTTGTTCGAAGGTTGTGTGTGTGTGTGTGTGTGTGTTGTGGGTTGTGGGTTGTGGGTTGTGGGTTGTGGGTCGCCCCTGTAAAAATGTGGGGGAGCTGCTGGGTCTTTGTTGCTATGCGAGGGCTTTACCTAGTTGCCGCAGGCAGTGGGGGACCGGGTTGGGAGCTACTCTTCATCATGTGCTTGGACTTCTCGTTGAAAGGGCTTCTCGTTTGGAGCACAGGCTCTAGGTGTGCGGCTTCAGTCTTTGCGGCACACAGGCTCAGGACTTTTGGCTCGAGGGCCTTGGAGTGCACCGGCTTCAGGAGTTGTTGTTCACGGGCTTAGTTGCTCCACGGCATGTGGAATCTTCCTGGACCGGGGATCGAACCCATGTCTCCTGCACTGGCAGGCAGATCCTTATCTATTGCCCCACCAGGGAAGTCCAACATTCTTAAAAGTACTTTTGTTAGAAAGGATCCCATACTTTTCAGCAAGGCATACAGCTATTCCTTTGGAATAAATGCCCTATTCTACTGCTTTCTTTGTCTGAGTGCTCACCTACTTCAACAGTGTCATTCATTCCAGGCGAGAGGACAGGAGAACAGAGGAGTCACGTACTGAGGGTGGGGGCTGCTTCCAGGGAAGGGGAGGGGCTGCTCAAAGTGGCCATTCTCCAGAAAATCATCTGGGACCAGCCCTGACCGTAGCCTCCAAGTTTCCAGCAAGACGGGTTGCATTGGCCATGTGATTAATGGCCGAAAAAAAACATTAGAGGCCATCAGTTCGAATGCAAGGAGGATTAAAAGCTGGAGTCAGTGTCTCCCAGGACAGAGCTCACCCAAGGAAGCCCATTAAACAAGCAGATGTTTCCTTAAAGGTTGTCTGCAAAATGTGCAAACTGACAAAATGTTTACAGAATCCCTAGGACTCCACCGGCTAGGCTTACCTTTTAACAAATTGTTCTGATGACTCTACAATTAGCACAGTCCTGGGGTTATCTTTCTTACGTGGCTGCAGATGAAAGCAAACCAATAACTGAGGCCAATTAATTCAAGCTGCCATTCTCCCCCACCCCCCAACACAACACACACGCAGAAACTGGAAGAGATCTTCACAGCAACTGTCCAAAGGATTATTTCATCCGAGACTCTTTTATAAAACTCAAATACATAGGCGGCAAACTTAACTCGGTTGTTCCTGGCACTTTCCTTGCATGCCTGTGTGCTAAGTGCTTGCTTAGTCATTCAGTCATGTCCAACCCTTTGTGACCCCATGGACTGTAACCTGCCAGGCTCCTCTGTCCATGGGATTCTCCAGGCAAGAACACTGGAGTGGGTTGCATGCCCTCTTCCAGGGGATCTTCCCGACCCAGGGATCAAACCCATGTCTCTTAATGTCTCTTGCATTGGCAGGCAGGTTCTTTACCATTAGCACCTCCTGGGAAACCCAGCTCTCTCCCCGGCTCCCAGCAAATCCCCGTTTCTGAAATTCATTCATTTAGAAAAACGGAATACTCACTTGCCCTATCCTTCTGTTTCTTCTTGCCATCTTGTCTTCAACGTGGTTATCATCCCTTGCTCCCGGGCTCCCCCAGCACTCAGGATGCCACGTATGCTAGGCACACTACACTCAGGTGTAGAGAAGTTACATAGCCACAAGGCCCAGAAGGTGACTGATAAAGTAACTTTAGAGGTCTTTGTCCTCGAGCGGTACCCCCTGGAGCCCACCTCTAAGACCTTTCCACTGGTCCTCTCTTCCATCCTCCTAGCTTCTGCCCTGTTTCCTCACCACCACCACCACAACCCCCCCTTTCTCTTGTAGATTGTCCTGGGAATCTCAAAATCCCACTGCTTTATTACATAAATCAGATCAGCTCTTGTCTCCTCCCTCACTGCTGCTCAAAAGAAATGAGGCCCATGAAAACGCCTTGCGAAGCAGCAGTCAACCAGGACAACCTGCCTCCACCCGTTACACATCGGAGCCTGCAAACAGGTTGGAATTTACAGCTTCATTTTCTTTTGTTTTCTAGCTTTCTGTTTTGAATCGGGCTACGTTCTTGGGGAAGGCATCCTTACCTTGGCCTGAAGTATGTAATCTTTAAATGCAGAAGTGGTACCCATTTTGTAAAAAAATTTGTTTCTAATATTTAATAGCATTTTCCCTCTTCTCACTATTATAGACATTTCAAAAACTTTCTTGACTCAGAAACTGATTTTTAAAATCTGTAACAGTCTTCCTGACCCAGAAGTCGAACCTGGGTCTCCCGCATTGCAGGCGGATCCTTTACCAACTGAACTCTCGGGGAAGCCCTGTAAATCTGAGGTGGATGATAAATCTCTATTTTACTATGTTTTAATATTTTTACTATTTCACTATTTCTAGTATGGCCTGCCTGATGTTCCAACAAAGTCTCGTCTCTGTTTAATATTCAAGTAATCATTTGCTGTTAACAGAGCCCCAGTTGCTCCTGTTCTCTCCTCGTACTTCCTTGCCACCTCCAGCTGAACGGTTTGAGAACCTCAGAGACTTGACTGAGTCCAAGGAGCCAGCCTTTCCCTCTTTCTCCAAAATTTAGCTCTTAAATGTTTGGATTCTCTGGCTGAAGCTTTGATGTTTGTGCTCCAGCCCTGTTCTCAACTCTGCCTTTCTAACAAGATGTCAAAGTCAAGAGTGACTCCCAGACTCAAGTATACACTGACCCTCCCTCTCTCCTTCCTGTGCCTTCTCCTCAAGGATCTTTGGGATCCTTTCCATCATGGACTTTAGTTGAGACCACCTCAATCCATCAGAAAGATTCTAATCAGAAAGGAAGTGCTCTGAAGTCTTGATTTCTTTTCCTCCTACTGTAACTCTTGCATATTCCCCATCCTGCTCCCAAATCACCAGATCTACTAAGGAGCATTGGGAAAAGCATCTCTGCTCGGCCACAAAAAATCTGATTACACTTGCCCCTCTGCCCAAGGCCAATGAGCACTCACATATCTGAGGATTGTCCATGTGACTTTATGCCGAAAAATAAGATATGCTCCAAAGTGACAGACTAAAGAAGTAACAAACAAGTTCTCTTGCTGAACAAAGCAGTCACAATAAAAGTTATAATTTAAATTCCCTCTCATCACACTATGTTTTAAAAAATCATGTATTTGTAAATAGATCTCCCCATTAAAGTCTTTATTGTTGTTCTTCCTATAGGGCCAGCTATAGCTCACATGAGAGTTTTGGGGAGAAATTCCTAATAAAAGTAATTTGAGGTTCAAATACCAATGTTGAGATCTGTGAGATATAATGCATGTGTCTGACACTTAATAAAACTCTGTAAATGTTGTAAATTGCCTTCCCAAACCATTCCTTTAGTCGCTGTTAACATCTTTGGAATTTTGGTAATCATATGCTCAATCTCATTATGTTTAAAACCTAGTTCAAGTGATAAACGTGAAAGAAAGTAGAGTTGGTATGAATCACGAGTAAAAATAGTTGTTTTGGTAATACGCCAGAGGACACATTGATTCTTTAAAAATTTAAAACAAGGACATTAAAATCTGGAGATGTCTGTGCGAATGCCCTTAAGGAATCATAGCTTCCTGCTTCTTGGGTAACTTGAATTTTAAATCCCTCTCTTGAGGATAAGCTACTCACAGTCTGATGACTATCATGGAGATCACCAAAAGCAGCTATTATAATCACAAGATAGAGGAACTGTGCTCACAGGAGGCCTGGTCAGGTTATCAGTATGGACCCTACACCACGTGCGTGCTAAGTCACTTCAGTCGTGTCCCACTCTGTGTGACTCCATGGACTATAGCCCGCCAGGCTCCTCTGGCCATGGGATTCTCCAGGCAAGAATTCTGGAGTGGGTTGCCATGCCCTCCTCCAGGGGATCTTCCCAGCCCAGGGATTGAACCCATGTCTCTTACATCTCCTGCATTGGCAGGTGGGTTCTTTACCACTAGCACCACCTGGAAGGCCCCCCTACACCACATAGAATGGCAATAAAAATTTCAAAGTGCTTTCTGAGCCTCTGCTCCCAAGCACGCTCACCCCAGACACAGGGAGAGGTGTAGAACTGAGGTTGGGCCAGCCTTGGTACTCGACCCGTCCCCCCTCACCTCTGTGATTGGTCTGCGGTTGAAGAAGGATGAGTGCTGAGCCAATCTGGATCTACACCCAGATTTCTCTAAGAGAACTGAGGAAGGAGGACCACTTTACGCTACACAGGCAAAGCTGAAAAGACGTCAGCAAAGAACTGCCAGCAACTTTGGTTCTCGTCCTCTAGAGAAAACCAGCTCTCTGGAGTAGAGAATGGAGCCCACATCCCAGAGAGGTGAGGGTGAGAGGAGAGCCTTGAGGGAAGTCTCTGGAGCCACCATCTGTAGTTCACCCCTGCCCTCTTCAGCTGAAGCTAGTTTCAGTCAGGTGCCTGTCACTTGCAATCAAAAGAGTTTTGAGTAACTCGAAAGTTGCTTCCGGCTACTGAGGTCCCCAGACGCAAGCCCAAGGCTACCATGGTCAGATGTTCTTTCACCTCTATGAGTCACAGCAAGAGTGCATTCTGATGGATCCTAATTGCAGTGTACACTTGCTCCGGCTGAGTTTCTGACACTTGCATTTGACTTTTCCGGATTCATTTTCTCTTTCTTCAATTTCTCCATGAGTCGGTGGCCCTCAGGAGAAATGCTGTTTCCGCTCCTCCTATAGACAAGTACAATCCATTTCCTTCTATGAATAGGATCAAAAAGAGAAAAAGAAACACCTCTCAAGTCAAAAGGAAAGACAGGAGTGTCAGCTCCATGTGAACAGGAGTCTGCCAGAGGTTCCTCCTCAGGGAGGCACTTGTCCTACCCAGGCGTGTCGGCTGGTTAGTTTTGAGAGCTTGTTGTTGTTTAATCACTAAGTCATGTCTGACTCTTTATGATCCATGGACTGCAGCACGCCAGGCCTCCCTGTACTTCACCATCTCCCAGAGTCGCCTTAAACTCACGTCCATTGAGTCGGTGATGCCATCCGACCGTCTCATCCTCTGTCATCCACTTCTCCTCCTGTCTTCAGTCTTTCCCAGCATCAGGTTCTTTTCTAATGAGTCAGCTCTTCACATCAGGTGGCCACAGTATTGGAGCTTTAACTTCAGCATCAGTCCTTCCTATGAGTATTCAGGGTTGATTTTCTTTAGGATGAACAGGTTTGATCTCCTTGCAGTCCAAGAGACTCTCAAGAGTCTTCTCCAGCTTTTCGAAAGTATCAATTTTTTTGGTGCTCAGCCAACTTTCACATCTGTACATGACTACAGGAAAAAACCATAGCTTTGACTAGACGGATCGTTGTCTGCAGAGTGACGTCTCTGCTTTTTAATATGCTGTCTGCGTTTGTCATAGTTTTTCTTGCAAGGAGAGCTTATCGGGCCCTGATTTATGCAGACCTTGTCATGGATGCCTGTGTACTTGCATACCTGCTACCCGGATGTCATGCATGAATATGTGCATGAATGAGAGCATGATCAGGGAGAGAATGATGGAAGGAGAAAGGTGTCTTTCCCCCTCCAGACTGAGCTTTCTTCCAGAAGCACCGTTTACATTCCAGTCCTCACCCTCCTGCACAGCAGTTCCCTTTCGTATATACTGATCCCCCATAAGACAATGGAGAGCCCAGGGCAAAGGGGCACCTATGGAACGCAGTGGAAAGCAGTGTTTCAAGAGTTTTTAATGGAATGGTGGGTGAATGAACAGAGAGTCTGAGTTACGGATTTTCTAAATGTATTTTTATTATTTTCTAAACCATAACAGCTACCAGTGTTTCCAAGTGAAGGCTACCAGCATTTCCAAGCTGGCCCTGAGACCAACTTTTATGGCCCTGTTGAGACTCATTTATAAATTCAGTCTGTTTACACACAACGAAAAGCTGTGGACCAAAAGCTTTGGATCACACACCTTAGCCATCTTGGCAGCGTTCGTTCGCTTAACAAGTGCCTTCTCCATAAACCTACTGTGGGTCAGGTGGATTCAAAAATATGCCCAACAGAAGAGTCCTGATGGCTGTGTTGATCCCCGTGGGAACCCCCTGGAGAGAGAGGCGCTGGGGACAGTGCTGGACGCCAGAGGCCTGATGGAATGCTGGCTCTTCAGGGCCAGGGAAAGGATGACTCTTTCGAGGTGAATGAAGAGGCAGATCTTNATATATATATATATATATATATATGCACACACATATATATACATAATAAAACACTTAAGATTTATACTTTTACTATATGAAAAAAATGAAAATGAAGAAATAGTGCTAAAATGCGTATCTCTTTTCTTCATGGTAGGAGGTTCAAGATGCAGTAATTTGTCTTTTATATCAGAGGGAGTGTTCTGGCACAGTAACACAATTAGACCCCTAAAAATATCACCAATGTGTGAGGTCCCTAGATCTTCATAAGATTTCTCTCTCACTGTGTTGTGCACACTTTTTTCAGGACATTCAGAGTACATTTCCTGCTCAACAGTTCTAGCTAACATGATAGCATTAGTATGCTGGGTCAACTTCCTATCTTTTGGAATGTCAAGACTATCAAAACTAGGAAAGTATCATAACCCTAGGGCATAATTATAAATAAACATGTACACTTCTCATTCCCAGGTGAATCTGAACTTCTTTTGATCCTCCTTGATGATGGAAAATGAAAAGAATGCATTCACCAGATCAATAGCTGTATTCCAAGAGCTAGAGGCTATTTTGACCTTTTTTTAGTAAAGATTCCACATTTGGCACAGTAGCTGCAGCTAGGGCTCCCACTTGTTTAAGTTTGTGATAGTTCACAATCCTCTGCCATGACCCATCTGATTTTTCAGGGACCATTCAGTTCAGTCGCTCAGTCGTGTCTGACTCTTTGCGACCCCATGAATCGCAGCATGCCAGGCCTCCATGTCCATTACCAACTCCCAGAGTTCACTCAGACTCATGTCCATCGAGTTAGTGATGTCATCCAGCCATCTCATCCTCTGTTGTCCCCTTCTCCTCCTGCNGGAAATAGAATGTATATATATATATATATATATATATATAATATATATTATTTCCCAGCAGCATTTCAGCTCTTATCTGTGTGTGTGTGCACAGGAGAATGGTTTTATAGGTTCTTAATTACATCATTGCTTTCCGGTAACTTAGTGTTAAAGAATCTGCTTGCAATGTGGGGGATGTGGTTTCAAACTCTGGGTGAGAAGATTCCCTGGAGAAGGGCATGGCAACCTACTCCAATATTCCTGCCTGGAAAATCCCATGGACAGAGGAGCCTGGCAGGTTAAGGCCCATGGGTTGCAAAGAGTCGGACATGACTGACGTGAATGACCATGAATATTAACTGCATCCTTAAAATACCTAAAAATAAAGTAGATTATGCATATATTTATGCTGAGTGTGTTTTAATTTAAATTTGTTTTATTTTTGGCTGCACTGAGTCTTCACTGTTGCAGGCTTTCTCTAGTGGCAGCAAGCAGGGCTATTCATTGTGGTATGCAGGCATCTCATTGTGGTGGCTTCTCTCTCTCTCTCTTTTTTTTTTTTTTTTGGTGCCTTCTCTTATTGCAGAACATAGGCTCTAGGGCGAATGGGGTCAATAATTGTAGCCCACAGGCTTAGTTGACCTGTGACATGGCGAATCTTCCTAGATCAGGGTCACCAGGGAAGTCCATTATGNTTTTTTTTTTTTTTTTGGTGCCTTCTCTTATTGCAGAACATAGGCTCTAGGGCGAATGGGGTCAATAATTGTAGCCCACAGGCTTAGTTGACCTGTGACATGGAGAATCTTCCTAGATCAGGGTCACCAGGGAAGTCCATTATGAGTGTCTTTTGACTCAAGAATTCTGATAAATGCTCTTCTTTGAACAAAGGTATCCTCAACATAAACATTCATACAGACCACAAAACACACAAACACATAGATACCCAAAGTCACTTATTGCTAACAACACATTCAAAACAAGTGTGCATCAGCTCACTAAATGTGATTTAGCATGAGAACTCTTGGTATGATAAATCATAAAATATTTAAAGGATGACAAATTATCCTCCTGAGTTGCAGAATATTTCTGTTTCATGTTTCACATTCAAATTATGAAAGCGAAAATTTGAGTTCAGGTTTCAGTTCAGTTCACTCGCTTAGTCTTGTCCGACTCCTTGTGACTCCATGAATTGCAGAACGCCAGGCCTCCCTGTCCATCACCAACTCCCGGAGTTCACTCAGATTCACATCCATCGAGTCGGTGATCTCATCCAGCCATCTCATCCTCTGTCATCCCCTTCTCCCCCTGCCCCCAATCCTTCCCAGCATCAGAGTCTTTTCCAATGAGTCAACTCTTCACAGGAGGTGGCCAAAGTACTAGAGTTTCAGCTTTAGCATCATTCCTTCCAAAGAAATCCCAGGGCTGATCTCCTTCAGAATGGACTGTTTGGATCTCCTTGCAGTCCAAGGGTGTCTCAAGAGTCTTCTCCAACACCACAGTTCAAAAGCATCAATTCTTTGGTGCTCAGTCTTCTTCACAGTCCAACTCTTCTAAACTTCAGGTTTAGAAGTAAGTAAACATTCAAGGGATTCACTTACCTTCATAATATAACTGCAATGTTCCACTTTACAACAAACTATTTGGTCACATTCACAGTGGTAAAATGGGTGATTTAGCAACTAATAGATATAATCGGTCTCTTTTATTATATACTATTTCTATTATTTTATAAAATATGTGTTGAACTTAACGGGTGAACTTTCACTTTTACAGCGTTTGAACATGTGCATCTCAAATAATCAGTACTTTCTCATGGGAGCAATTAGCGATTCTCTTTTAGAGCTCAGAGTACAACAAAATGTAGAAACATTTTATGTAGTATACTATGTCCTTTAATTAACAGAAGTGACTATAAACTATCCAGTATCAGACACAAATGAACAGATAAATTCAAAAATGTTTCTGGATTCAGACCAGTTTTAACTGAAACTCATATTACTTATATTTAGTCAACACAGAAAGATATACCTATTAGAATGCAGAGTTCCAAAGAATAGCAAGGAGAGATAAGAAAGCCTTCTTCAGTGATAAACAAAAAGAAATAGAGGAAAACAGTAGAATGGAAAGACTAGAAATCTCTTCAAGAAAATTAGCGATACCAAGGGAACATTTCATGCAAAGATGGGCTCAATAAAGGACAGAAATCTTATGGAGCTAACTGAAGCAGATGATATTAAGAAGAAGTGGCAAGAATACACAGAAAAACTATACAAAAATGATCCACGACCCAGAAAATCATTATGGTTTGATCACTCACCTAGAGCCAGACGTCCTGGAATGTGAAGCCAAGTGGGCCTTAGTAAGCATCAGTATGAACAAAACTAGTGGAGGTGATGGAATTCCAATTGAGCTATTTCAAATCTTAAAAGATGATGCTATGAAAGTGCTACACTCAATATGTCAGCAATTTTGGAAAACTCAGCAGTGGCCACAGGACTGGAAAAAGTCAGTTTTCATTCCAATCCCAAAGAAGGGCAATGCCAACGAATGCTCAAAATACCACACAATTGCACACATCTCACAGGCTAGTAAAGTAATTATCAAGATTCTCCAGGCCAGGCTTCAGCAATACATGAACCATGAACTTCCAGATGTTCAAGCTGGTTTTAGAAAAGGCAAAGGAACCAGAGATCAAATTGCCAATATCTGCTGAATCATCAAAAAAGCAAGGGAGTTTCAGAAAAACATCATTTCTGCTTTGTTGACTATGCGAAAGACTTTGACTGCCTGGATCACAGTAAAGTATGGAAAATTCTGAAAGAGATGGGAATACCAGACCACCTAACCTGCCTCTTGAGAAACCTGTATTCAGGTCAGGAAACAACAGTTAGAACAGTACATGGAACTGTACAGGCTGGTTCCAAACAGGAAACGGAGTACATCAAGGCTGTATATTGTCACCTGCTTATTTAACTTACATACAAAGTACATCATGAGAAATGCTGGGCTGGATGAAACACAAGCTGGAATCAAGATTGCAGGGAGAAATATCAATAACCTCAGACATGCAGTTGACACCACCCTTATGGCAGAAAGTGAAAAACTAAAGAGCCTCTTGACCAAAATGAAATAGGAGAGTGAAAATGTTGGCTTAAACCTCAACATTCAGAAAACTAAGATCATGGTATCTGGTCCCATTACTTCATGGCAAATAAATGGGGAAACAGTGGAAGCAGTGGCTGACTTAATTTTGGGGGGCTGCACAATCACTGAAGATGGTGATTGCAGCTATGAAATTAAAAGACATTCACTCTTCGAAAGGAAAGTTGTGACCAATCTAGATAGCATATTAAAAAACAAAGATATTACTTTGTCAAAAAAAGATCAGTCTAGTCAAGGCTATTGTTTTTCCAGGCGTCATGTATGGCTGTGAGAGTTGGACTGCAAAGAAAGCTGAGCATAGAGGAATTGATGCTTTTGAACTGTGGTTTTGGAGATGACTCTTGAGAGTCCCTTGGACTGCAAGGCGATCCAACCAGTCCATCCTAAAGGAGATCAGTCCTGGGTGTTCATTGGAAGGACTGATATTGAAGCTGAAACTCCAATACTTTGGCCACCTGATATGAAGTGCTAACTCATTTGAAAAGACCTTGATGTAAAGATTGAGGGCAGGAGGAGAAGGAGACGACAGAGGATGAGATTTTTGGATGGCATCACCGACTTGACGTACATTGGGTATACTCCAGGAGTTGGTGATGGACAGGGAGGCCCGGTGTGCTATGTTTCATGGGGTTGCAAAGAGTTGGACATAACTGAGTGACTGAATGAACTAACACTGATATTAATTGTTATTTATTGGAAAATTAAAGTAGGTAATTTGACTTATTTTTACATAGTAGGCAGAAAAATAATCAAACAAATAGAATGTGTCTTGTAAGAAATGATGTTTATCTCTTTTCCTTTTTAATAATGGTAAAATTCACCAACTTTATTTTAAACTTAATTCAATGGAATTAAATGCATTCACATTGTTGAGTAACCATCACCATCATTCATTTGCATAACTGTTTTCCTTTGCAAAACTGAAACTCTGCATCTATTAATAAAACTCTCCATTCTTCCCTTCCCCACTCACAGCCTAAGACAACTTACTATCTGTCTTTTATAGCAGATTTCCCTATGCTTAATTTAATAGTGTATATCTATCTATCTATTCATTTTTGCTCATTTATTTCTCAAAGTTCTGGATGTTGAGAAATCCAAGATCAGGGCAGTAGCCCATCAGGTGTCTGGGGAAGACATTCTTTTTGTTTGTAGGTGACTTTAACTCATCTCACAGTGGAGAGCAGACTGAAAAAGAAAGTGAGAGGGAAAGTGAAAGACAGATTGTATTATCCTTTTTCTTTCTCAAGTTTACTGAAATATGGTGGTTTGGTGGTTTAGTCACTAAGCCATGTCCAACTCTGGTGACCCACGGACTGTAGTTAGCCAGGCTCCTCTGCCCATGGGATTCTCCAGGCAAGAATACTGGAGTGGGTTGCCATTTCCTTCTCCAAATATTGAGGTATAATTGACTATAAAAATGTATGTATTTCAGGAATACATTTTGATGACCCAATATCTGGAAGTCATATAGAAGCACAATTGTTTTCCTTTAATCATGTTGTTATATTCTCTTTAAAATAGGTTGATATGTATTTTAAAGTCATTGTTATAATTAACAACTTTTGAAAATTTTGTTTCTAAAACATTAAAATGTATAATTTAAAATACATTTAGCACCAATTTTTTCCAAAATGAACAGAAATGTATATATATAGAATACTAAAATTTGAATAAATATTTCAATATTTTTAAATCTATTAATGGTTCAGTAACAAATAGGAATATTGTGTTAGATAAAGAATATTTTAAATAAAAGAATAATGGTTTGATAACTTTCTCTGATGATAATTTGAACTTATTTTTTTTTGTCTTAGTTCATTCTTTAAAAATAAATTGCATGGAAAGTATAGAGGGTGTTTGGTGATAGTTACAAATAATTTGGTAAAATAATATAAATCATATTCTAAAATAAACCTGTGGATCTTAAAAAAAAAAAACTCTTTTTTGAAGTTGAAATAATTCATTCTAATTTAATTATAAGATTTTCTTTCTATTACACCTCACAAACTGCAGTTTCAATCTGCAATTTATATTCAGATAAGATAGCAAGATAACACAAGATAAGATAGTCAACTTTGTGTTACACAAGACTAAATTTTCTTGTTTTCCCTTTTAAATTATTTTGTTGATTGTTATATTAATCTTCAAGACAGTGAAATTAAAATGAATCTGTTTGAGAATACATCTGGTAATAGGCAAAAAGTAAAACTGTTGCTGTGGATATCCTACTTGTCTCTATTTAAAACCAGTAAACATTTTATTCTTTAAAAATGAGACTCAGTAATCAAAAGCTCTGACAGTCTCTTGAAGTACCAGGATAATTCATGGACAACTAAATTGACATCAGTGTTCTCTCTGTAGTAATTCTCCCCCATTTATCATTTGGATCATCTTTGCATCAACGTTTTACAAACAACAATTTTTACAGTTGTTTAATGACCCACTTTTTGGTGCCAAATGTTATATATTTGCTACAAGTTTGTAATAGAGCTAATATAGTAACTACATGGATGTTCCTTATATCCCATTTCATGCCTTCAAAATAAAGTTAACAATCTCTTAATAGAGAAAAATAAGCAGTTCTTACACTATTGCTTTCTGAAGAATTTTCCTGAGAAGACTATCTTTACCATAAATTTCATCTTTAATTAGGAGGCCATCAGTCTATTTTATGTGTTTTGATGGATTTATGGCTCCCACTGTAGAAGTGAACTGAGCCATGCAAAGCTAATCTTCCTAGCAGGAATAAGCCTCTAGTACAGGACAAATGAAAGACACCTAAGTAATAGAGAATCCCTATGTTCTTCATCAAATGTATGAGGAAGTGTTTAATAAAAGAAAAATAACACAGAGTATCAAAAAGAAGTATTCTTTTTTACACCAAATAATGTCTCAAAAATTTTCCATTATGAAGTATGTATAGAGAGTATATACACGTAGCAATTCAATCTTGGCATTTATTCTTTAGTTATTTAAATTTCTCAGAATTTTTTAGCATTACCAATTTTTTAAGTTTAAAAAAAATCCATAATAGCCTAGCAGGATTGAAGTTTATCAGTATTTCTTATTTATAAATCATGTTAAGGCATTCATAAATATTCTTTTCTCTTCTCTTACATAATCCATTTAACTATCCCTTAAAAGAGCATAAGCAGGCATTCAAAAAGCAATGAAGTGTGAAAAATAGACACTCCCTTGGAAATATTTTATAATCTTTAAATAGTTGAGGGAAGAGACAACCTGGAAAAAATACTGGAGACATGTATATGTCTGATACAAATTTTAGAAGTGTAACTTTAGGCATTCTCTTTCTTTCCTTAAATGCTNAGCAATGAAGTGTGAAAAATAGACACTCCCTTGGAAATATTTTATAATCTTTAAATAGTTGAGGGAAGAGACAACCTGGAAAAAATACTGGAGACATGTATATGTCTGATACAAATTTTAGAAGTGTAACTTTAGGCATTCTCTTTCTTTCCTTAAATGCTTAGTTTTTTTTAGCACCTTCTCCATATTTGACCTTGTATTCCCCCAATTCTGTATAATCTTTCTTTTTTATCCTGATGAATATTGAGGTCACAGCATAAGATCACTTTGTATATTTTTCATTTTCTTTAATACTGCTTATTTCCCACCATAGTTCTTACTTAAAATCTGTCATACTGACCTTTACTTGCAATATTTTGTCAAAAGTAATATTTTTCAATTTCATAAGTAGATAAATATTTTATTTTGACCCATCTTTACACTGTAAAGTTACCAGTAACTTGACTGATCTTTACAAAATAATTGTGCCTGTTTTAGAAATATAATTGAAATCATTAGTTTATACTATTTAGTATGTGGTTTTCTTACTCAACTTTATTTGCATGAGATTTGACCCTTTGTGAGTGTGTGTGTGTTGTGTGTGGGTTTGTTTTCATGTGCAAATTTATTTCTCTTACTGATCTATGACATTAGATGAAATAAATTTGGGGCAATAATAAATTATTTTTATTAATAATATTCAATCAAGTTGTTAGATATAATTTGCTTTATTTTTTCTAAACAATTTATTTTAAGAATTTCATATTTATGGAAAAGCTTCAAGAATATTTGCCATATTTTTTGGCTTTATCTGTTTCTTTCATATATGTGTTGGTTTGTTTTGTTTTTGCTGAACCATTTAAGTAGGTATGGTAGATGTCATTCCATTTTAATCTAAATACTTTATCATGTTTCTCCTGAAAGAAGAAATAAAGTGTGTTACATAATGGTCACAACATTACCACACACAAACTGATAAATTTTCACAGAACTTTTATCTAATATTACATTTTTGTTCTTTAGTCATTAAATGGTCTCCACCTCATTGTGACTCTAGCCCACCAGGCTTTTCTGTCCATGAGATTTCCCAGGCAAGACAATACAGTGGCTTGAGATTTCCTCCTCCAGGAGATCTTCCTGACCCATGGATCAAAGCTTGTTTTGGCAGGTTGATTCTTTACCACTGAGTCATTCCTTACCACTGGGAAGTACATTCTTTACCACTGGGAAACACATCTAATATTATACCCATGTCCAAATTTCTCTAACTATTCAGTATGGTTATTTCTCCTTTATAGATTTGTTGCTGCTATCATTGTTGTTTTAGTCTCTGTTCTCTACTTTTATTTTATAGAGGGGATATATACGAATAACTTAAGATAGCATCACCAATCCAATTGACATGAAAGGAGATAGTGAGGGACAGGGGAGCCTGGCATGCTGCGGTCCATGAGGTCACAAATAGTCAGATATGAGATAACACCTGAACAATGATCAGTTCAGTTCAGTCAATCAGTCCGACCTGTGCAACTCCATGAATCGGAGCACACCAGGCCTCCCTGTCCATTACCAACTCTCGGAGTTCACTCATATTCACATCCATCGAGTCAGTGATGCCATCCAGCCATCTCATGCTCTGTTGTCCCCTTCTCCTCCTGCCCCCAATCCCTCCCAGCATCAGAGTCTTTTCCAATGAGTCAACTCTTCGCATGAGGTGGCCAAAATACTGGAGTTTCAGCTTTAGCATCATTCCTTCCAAAGAAATCCCTGGGTTGATCTTCAGCATGGACTGGTTGGAGCTCCTTGCAGTCCAAGGGACTCTCAAGAGTCTTCTCCAACACCACAGTTCAAAAGCATCAATTCTTCGGTGCTCAGCTTTCTTCACAGTCCAACTCTCACATCCATACCTGACCACAGGAAAAAACATAGCTTTGACTAGACGGACCTTAGTCGGCAAAATAATGTCTCTGCTTTTGAATATGCTATCTAGGTTGGTAATAACTTTTCTTCCAAGGACTAAGCGTCTTTTAATTTCAGGCTGCCTTCATCATCTGCAGTGATTTTGGAGCCCCCCAAAATAAAGTCTGACACTGTTTCCACTGTTTCTCCATCTATTTCCCATTAAGTGATGGGACCAGATGCCATGATCTGCATTTTCTGAATGTTGAGCTTTCAGCCAACTTTTTCACTCTACTCTTTCACTTTCATCAAGAGGCTTTTTAGATCCTCTTCACTATCTGCCATAAGGGTGGTGTCATCTGCATATCTGAGGTTATTGNCCTCCAGGCTTCTCTGTCCATGGGATTCTCCAGGCAAGAATACTGGAGTGGGTTGCCATTTCCTTCTCCGGGGTTGGGGGGCGGGGATCTTCCTGACCCACCTCTCTTGCATTGGCAGGTGGATCCTTTACCAGTGAGCCACCAGTTAGTTCCCTGAAAACCATTTAAACCAGCCTCCTGGTTTCTTGTTCATCTTGAGATCAGGCAGGGAGAAATCAAGGAAATCCTGCCTTATTTAACTGTTAGTGGCCTTACTTCAAAGCAATGAGCCAATTATCAACTCTAAAATGCATCTAAAATACTTAGTTTTATTTCACGGGGTCATACCTGTTAAGTTCTCTCTGATCAGAGCAGCAGCGACTCCAGAAACCAGGCTGATGGTGCCCTCTGGTGATCAAACAGCAACATGAGCCTTTGAAATTCTGGAAGCTGGGGTAGGAGGAGGAAACTAATTAATGCCCCCAGGAGAGGAACTGTCTTCAATACACCCTGATAGTCCTGTTCTTGTCTGAGATGGGGAGAGTACAGCACTGCTGCCCTGGAAACGTGGCCTGGTAGCCCAACATCATCTTGGGGGTTTGCTGGCCAGGAGGTCAAACCCAGCCTCTTGTTACATTAATTAGTTACATTAATATAGAATGTCACTCTCCTCCCCTGCACTGGAGAGAACAGTGCTCCACGGACCCACACTCAGCATGTCCCTCATATCCCAGCTGAGACGAGGCTGAGGAGAACGTGTAGCGTAGATGCATTGGGTGTTGGGTATAAAGTGATTAAAGAGGCAAGCATTGAGCCTGGGGTGGGGAGGGGTTGGGGAGGAAAGAACCACAGAGGCCGAAGCCTGTGCTCCGGCCTGCATGCGTCTGCACGATGGGGAATCCAGTGCCCAGCCTGACTTTCTCCCAATCAGCAGGAATGCAACCCATCAAAAGGTACCTACAGTCCTCCCACCTTCTCCTCAGAGAAGTTCAGTTCAGTTCAGTTCAGTCACTCAGTTGTGTCTAACTCTTTGCAACCCCATGAATCGCAGCACGCCAGGCCTCCCTGTCCATCACCAACTCCTGGAGTTCACTCAGACTCATGTCCATCGAGTCAGTGATGCCATCCAGCCATCTCATCCTCTGTCATCCCCTTCTCCTCCTGCCCCCAATCCCTCCCAGCATCAGAGTCTTTTCCAATGAGTCAACTCTTCGCATGAGGTGGCTGAAGTACTGGAGTTTCAGCTTTAGAATCATTCCCTCCAAAGAACACTCAGGGCTGATCTCCTTCAGAATGGACTGGTTGGATCTCCTTGCAGTCCAAGGGACTCTCAACAGTCTTCTCCAACACCACAGTTCAGAAGCATCAATTCTTCGGTGCTCAGCCTTCTTCACAGTCCACCTCTCACATCCATACATGACCACTGGAAAAACCATAGCCTTGACTAGACAGACCTTAGTCAGCAAAGTAATGTCTCTGCTTTTGAATATGCTATCTAGGTTGGTCATAACTTTTCTTCCAAGGAGTAAGCGTCTTTTAATTTCATGGCTGCAACCACCATCTGCAGTGATTTGGCCTAGTTTATATTTTTTTAGTACTTGAGGTACTGATGCTTAAGGCAATGAGTTAGCCCGTTTCAAGTGATAGGTATATAACTAGTTGGAATTCCAGGAAAACACTACCAATTACTCTGATGAAGTTTCAGTTCAAGTGTCATGGGAGCCCAGAGATAGGAGACAAACTAGCCTAATGTGCTGATTAAAGCCTTGCTACTCAGAAGGACCCTTATCCTTAGACCGGCAGCATCAGCATCACCCAGAAGCTTATTTCAAAGGAAGGATCTCAGGCCAGCCTCTGAATTTATGGATTAGAATCTGCATTTTAACAAGCATCCCACATTATTTGTAGGCACATTGAAGTTTCAGAAGCACTGAACTGAAAGACAAATGTAGACTCAGGTGCCATTGAAGACTGAGGGGAGCTGTGGGCTTCTTTCCTGCTTTCCCTAAGGGAAGTCTGGGCATTTGGTCTGAGGCAAGTCAGATGGCAGAATGTAGGCAGATGCCTCACACAGATGGAGCTCCATTTCCCTGGGATGAGCAGACCAACTGCAACAGCCTCGCTCACAACAGGAGCAAATCCCTGAAAGATCTGTGGCTAGGGGAATTAAAAGTAGGAGGGACTCTCAATATGATGGGGAGGTTGTGGCCATCAACCAGCAGGAGGGCACTGGTCCTTGACAGCATGAAAGGAAGCCCAGCTCCGCCAGCCTACTGTTTGGGAGCCACCTGCCACACAGGAGTGGGAAGTGAATTTACTGCCAGGTAGTAGGCAAGATGGCACCACTTCTCTCTCAGATTGTGGGCATGAGATGCATGAAATGTGGGACTAAGCTTGCAAGGATTTTGTCACCATGGGAACTTCTCCCCCAGTTCACCTTCTTTATAGGAAGAAAGGGGTGTGTAAGGCCACCAGGAAGGTCAGAACCGATTACAGACCAACTCTAGCAACTTACAAGGCTCAGAGGCCATGTCAGATATTGGTGTTGAATATATGTTTCTCTAAATGAGAACAGTTAGTTGAGATTTTGATTTTTATTCATGTCTTAATACCATCTTATTGTTACAGTTAGTCCCCTACATATGAATGAGTTCCAGTCTAAGAGCACATTCTGAAGTCCAGTTTGTTCATAAGTCCAACAAAGTGAGCCTAGGTACCTAACTAACATAACAAACTACACTGTATAGTATTGTACTGTAATAGGTTTGTAATAACTTTCACACAAATGATACCTAAAAAATAATAATAAAACATGTTAAATGTTACAGTACATTACCTTGAAAAGTACAGTACAACAGCTAGTGTACAGGGGTTGGCATCAAGTGAATGGGCAAGACTCACTTATTGGAGGAAGGAGAGGAGGTGGGAGATGGTAGCTGAAGAAACATCAGCAATAAGACATGGAGGGCAAGCTGCAACTTCATTCATGTCTGACAGTAATGGAACACATATTCACACCTTTGAAAATTCGAAACTTGATGGTTCCTATGTAGGGGACTTACTATATTGTATTTTTAATGGAATAAAGGAATTAAAAGAAATATTTAAAAGTGGGTACATCATTGTGACTGAATTTCTTTTAAGTGAAGAAGATTTTATAAAGGATATTTAAATATGATAAATATCTATCATTTAATAATGTTAGCAACATGGAAAAATAGGTAAGTAGCAATGATGGAAAAATAATTGAAAATAAAAATAGGAAATATATGTTAACAATATGCATAAAAGTTACTGAGGAATTCCAGAGAGCTTGAAAGTTATCCCTACTGTAACTGGTGGAAATCTTCATTTTTAACGAGGTGCTTTGGGGACATCCATATATTAATATTTACTCATCCAGTCTTGTGTTCATTTATTCAGCAGCCATTCACTGAGCCCATGCCTGTGCCAGGTGAGTCAGTAAGTGTTTCAGATGCATCAGAAATCAAGGCAAATCAGGTAACTGCCCTACATTTGCAGGGAAACAACCAAGTCATAAGTAAACCACAAACAAACAAAAATTATCACCCTGTGACAGATGATGCATGAGTACTCAGTTTCTCAGTCATGTCAGACTCTCTGCAAGCCCATGGACCTGCCAGGCACCTCTCCCATGGGATTCTCTGGGCAAGAATACTGGCTTGGGTTGCCAAGACCTCCTCCATGGGGAGGAGGACTTCAAAATCAGGGATCGAATGCACATCTCTTGTGTCTACTGCATGGCAGGTGAATTCTTTACCCAGTGAGCCACCAGGGAAGCCCAATGTGACAGGTGACAGTAGAGGGATATAAATCTATATGTGTTAGCTATTGCTGTTTACTGAGTCACCCCAAGTCAGCTAAAATGGCTAGCAGTTATTGAACTCACAATTCGGGAGCTAATGGTTTTTGCCAGGATCGGCTAAGCTGTTCGTATCTGAGTCAGACTCATCCAATCTCAGCCGGGTGTCACCCACACTTCCACAGACAGCTGCTAGGTCAGTTCAGGACTAGTGGCTCACCTCTGCTCCATCCTTCTCACCCTCCAGGCCACTCTGGGCTTGTTCATTTGGCGATGGTGCAGGGATCTCAACTAAGAGAATTGAAATACACAATGCCTCTTGAGGCCTGGCCTTAAAACCCAATATATTCCAGCTCTTGGTGGTAGGATCTACTGAGAATCAATGCCACTTTTGCAATCTAACACAGCAGAGGAACACATAGGACCCATCGCCAAAGCATCACAGTGTTTGGAACCCAGTTGAGCAAGGAGCCAGCAAGGAAACCAGTAGAGTGTGATGTTCTGGGAGTCACCAGAGGAGGGCAGGAGACAAAAGACTCAAAACTACTGAGACAGATAGAGGGAGCACAGATAAGGAGCTCCAAATAAATGATAACCTTGAGGGGATATAAAGCATAAAGTTATGTACATTATAAAATGGTGGGAAACTATCCTAGAGTTTGCTGAAATAACAAAAAGTGAAAACTCATTGGTCCTCCTGCTCTTTTCATTTTTCACCCAGTCATCTGTATGTAATCTGTGATTTAGATATGTTCTTGTATTTTGTGCTGCTCGTTGAAAAGGAATTCCTATAGGGAAGCAAGGAATGGGAGAGTATTCGAGAGGGGAGATGTAGTCACATCCTCATGGACAGTAAAGGCCGCAGCGAGCTAGATTCAGTGTCACGGCTCATGACCACAGACAAGCTGGGTGAGCCTGAGCAGGGCAACCTGGCACAAGCTCAGCAGGTGCCTCTGTACGCGGCTGGGCCATGATGTACTGAAAAGGCACTCAATCAAGAGAAACCTTGGGGAAGCTGGAAGCCATCAAATTACTGAGGCCACATCAGGGAGCAGAAAAGATACAGAGATCAAGCCCTGAGCCTTTGGAGTGGGAGCACTGACTCCAAGACTCTAGACTACCAGAGAACTAACCCTCAGTTCAGTTCAGTTCAGTCGCTCAGCCGTGTCCGACTCTTTGCGACCCCATGAATTGCAGCACGCCAGGCCTCCCTGTTCCTCACTATCTCTCGGAGTTCACTCAGACTCATGTCCATTGAGTCTGTGATGCCGTCCAGCCATCTCATCCTCAGTCGTCCCCTTCTCCTCCTGCCCCCAATCCCTCCCAGCATCAGAGTCTTTTCCAGTGAGTCAACTCTCCTCATGAGGTGGCCAAAGTGCTGGAGTTAACCCTAGGGAGTATCAAATAGTGAGAACTCACACTAAGGAAACCACTAGAATACCAGACTGGCATCACCCAACCACCAGTAGCGCCCTGTGCGGGATGCCTCACCTAAACAATAAACAAAACAAAAATACAAACCATCAGCAATCAGGATCATCAGCAGACAGGATTACCACCTCACTCGGCCTTGCCCATCAGAGGAAAAACAAACAAACAAAAAGTTCAGCAGAAATCTCACCTTATATGAAGCTTACACAAACCACTGGATCAATGTTAGGAGGGCGGAAACCAAAAGGAAGAAATAATTCAAACTTAAACCTCAGAAAAGGAGACCTCAAACAAAATAAGTTAAAAACATACATACAATGAAAAGGCAGAGAAATACTATGCAAATGAAGGAACAAATTAGAAACACAGAAGTCCAAATAAATGAAGAGGAAATAGGCAAACTACCTGGAAAAGAATTCAGAATAATGATAGTAAAGATGATCAAAAACCTTGAAAACAAAATGGAGAAAATGCAAGATTCAATTAACAAAGACCTAGAAGAATTAAAGAATAAACATACAGAGACAAAAGACACAATTACTGAAGGACACTACATAATCATCAAGGGATCAATCCAAGAGGAAGACATGACAATTGTAAATGTCTATGCACCCAACATAGGAGCCTCTCAATACATAAGACAAACACTAACAGACATAAAAAGGAGAAACTGATAGTAACACAATAATAGTAGGGGACTTTAATAACCCATTCATGCCAATGGACAGATCATCAAAACAGAAAATGAAAAAGGAAATACAAGTCTTATTAGAGGAGATGGATCTCATTGATATCTTCAGGACACTCCATCCAAATACAGAAGAATACACTTTCTTCTCATGTGCACATAGAACATTCTCCAGCATAGATACATTTTGGGTCACAGATCAAGCCTCAGGAAAATTTAAGAAAGTTGAAATTGTATCAAGCATCTTTTCCAACCACAACGCTATGAGACTAGGTATTAATTACAAGAAAAAAACTGTAAGAAATGCAAACACATGGAGATTAAACAATGCACTTCTAAATGACCAACAGGTTATGGAAGAAATCAAAAGGGAGATCAAAACATTTTTAGAAATAAATGGCAATGAAAACAGGACAACTGAAAATCTATGGGATGCAGCAAAAGCCGTTCTAAGAGGGAAGTTTATAGCAATATGATCCTACCTCAAGAAACAAGAAAAACATCGAATAGACAACCTAACTTTACACCTAAAACAACTGGAAAAAGAACAACAACAACAACAACCAAAAAAAAAAAAAAACAAATTAGTAGGAGGAAAGAAATCATAAAGATTCGAGCAGAAATAAAATGAAAAAGAAATGAAAGAAACGATAGTAAAGATTAATAAAACTAAAAGCTGGTTGTTTGAGAAAATAAGCAAAATTGACAAACCTTTGGCCAGACTCATCAAGAAAAAGAGAAGAATCAAACCAACAAAATTAGAAATGAAAAAGGAGAGGTTACAACAGACAATGCAGAAATACAGAGGATTATAAGATCCAACCAGTCCATTCTGAAGGAGATCAACCCTGGGTATTCTTTGGAAGGAATGATGTTAAAGCTGAAACTCCAGTACTTTGGCCATGTCATAAGAAGAGTTGACTCATTGGAAAAGACTCTGATGCTGGGAGGGATTGGGGGCAGGAGGATAAGGGGACAACCGAGGATGAGATGGCTGAATGGCATCACAGACTCGATGGACGTGAGTCTGAGTGAACTCTGGGAGATGGTGATGAACAGGGAGGCTTGGTGTGCTGCGATTCATGAGGTCGCAAAAGAGTCGGACACAACTGAGTGGCTGAACTGAACTGATAAGAGCCTATTATGAACAACTATATGGCAAGGAAATGGATAACCTGGAAGAAATGGACAGATTCTTAGAAGTTCAATCTTCCAAGACTGAACNATTCATGAGGTCGCAAAAGAGTCGGACACAACTGAGTGGCTGAACTGAACTGATAAGAGCCTATTATGAACAACTATATGGCAAGGAAATGGATAACCTGGAAGAAATGGACAGATTCTTAGAAGTTCAATCTTCCAAGACTGAACCAGGAAGTAATAGAAATTATGAATAACCCAATTACAAGCACTGAAATTGAAGTTGTGATAAAAAAAAATAAAAAACTCCCCAAAATCAAAAGGCCAGGACCAGATGGCTTCACAGGAGAATTCTATCAAACATTTAGAGAAGAGCTAATGTCTATCCTTCGAAAACTCTTTCAGAAAATTGCAGAGGAAGAAATACTTCCAGACTTATTCTACAAGGGCATCATCACCTTGATACCAAAACCAAGGACAACACAAAAAAAGAAAACTACAGGACAATATCACAGTTGAACATAGATGCAAAATTCCTCAACAAAATTTTAGCAAGCAGAATTCAGAAACACAAGTTGGGTTTATTGCAGGGATGCAAGGATTTTTCAGTATATGAAAATCAATCAATGTGATACATCATATTAAAAAGTTGAAAGATAAACCATATGATAATCTCAATAGATGCAGAAAAAGACTTTGACAAAATTCAGCATCATAAATTTTTAAATTTATGATTAAAACTTTTCAAAAAATGCACATAGGAAGAACCTACTTCAACATAATAAAGGCCATATATGATAAGCCTACAGCAAACATTATTCTCAATGGTGAAAAACTGANATACATGACCACAGGAAAAACCATAGCCTTGACTAGACAGACCTTAGTCGGCAAAGTAATGTCTCTGCGCCCAGCCAGCAGGAAATGCAGCACGTGAACTTGGCTCAGAGGAAGTGAGTGCCCTTTAGAATGGGCCTCCATTCTGGCAGTGGGCATCTCCATGGCAACCACCAGAGGATGGATCCCGCCCATCCAGTTGTTCCAAAAATCACGACAATGGGCTCTAATGGTCCAAGGGATGAGGAAGTAGTTTTTCTTGTGATCGTGTAGCTTCTAGAATTCTTAGAAAAATGAAGGAATCACGTGACTCTATAGGCATTTTTCGCCAAAGATGGATTTTTTTGAAACTTGAATGGGACATAGGCTGAAGTTGTCTATGATCAAAGCCTAGAGAATTCTGGATTGTTAGAAACAAAACAATAGTCAACCTGACTGTCTTTTTCTGGAAATGAAATTAATGATGATAATAATAATATCATTGAGTTTTGAGTGAAAATATAAGTGCTTTTAATACATTATTCATTCATTGAATGTGCCAAGCATGCAATATACAACAGTGGACATGTCTTTGTGAAACTTACATGCTAGTCAGGGGAGGCATAAGGAAAGGCCATTTCAAATCGTGATAAGAGTTGCTCAAACAATAAAGCATAATAGTGTGATAAAGGTGTTCAGGAACAGCCATTTTTGATGGGGTGGTCAGAAACGAGCTCTTTGTGGAGAGGATATTTTCTCTGGGTCCTAAATGAGGAAAAGAAACTCGCCACACAAATCTGATGGGAGAGCCCTCTGGCCCGAGGAAACAGCATGTGCAAAGACCCAGAGGTGGGAAGAAGTTTGGCATGTCTGAGGAACAGAGACAGAATCCTCCTAACTGCTCATGACATATTGTTCTTTTGTTGTTGTTCTCATTTTGCAGATGAGAAAAAGCTAGAGAGGTAAGTAGCTCCAGACCCTGTAGCTCAAGAGATGGAGCTGGGACCCTAGTTGGGCTCCCCCGCAAGAGACCAGCCCTCTTGAGGGAGGGCATGCTGTTCTTCACGGGAGAGGGCCAGGGGCCAAAGCCCTGGGATGGCAGTGATGTCCCAGTTCCCCCAGCTTCCCATGTACCTGGTGACCTCGCTGCTTTTTTGTGAAATATTCACCTTCTCTTCTCCTTGAGGCTCCTTCCCTATGGATCTTCTCTCTCCCAACTCAGGGGCAGCTCCAGGAAAGAGGGGATCCTGCATTCATTTTTCAAAACCACTGAGATGAATGGGCTGAGAGGTGCAGAGCGATGAGACAGCAGAGGAAATCTGACCTATTGCATCCCTTTCAGGAGAAGAAACTTTAGGGTGAGAGGAGGTCATTTAGTCCATCCTTCTGCCACAGAACGGGGGGGGGGGAGAGGGGACTCGAACAGCTTCAGGCAGATAAAGACCTGGTCTTACTGTAAGGAGTGGAGGCTAAATATCTCTTCACAGATGGAACGTGCTGATTGTATAGGGGAAAATCTATAAATGCAAAAAAATGATTGACAAATAAATACACCCAACTAAATTTCCAGTAGAAATACAGCGAAGCCAATCCTGTGTTCAAGTGTATTGACTGAAATGGAAATATCCTCCCCTGCACGCTTTTAACTTGCCCTCTGCGTTTTCCCCTGAGCTTGGGGCATCCCTTGGAACAGTAATCAATTCAGCCGCTCAATTGAGTCTGATTCTTTGCAACTCAATGGACTGCAGCACTCCAGGCTTACCTGTCCATCACCAACTCCTGGAGTTTACTCAAACTCATGTCCATTGAGTCGGTGATACCATCCAACCATCTCATCCTCTGTCGTCCCCTTCCCCTCTCACCTTCAATCTTTCCCAGCATCAGCGCCTTTTCCAATGAGTCAGTTCTTCTCATCAGGTGGCCAAAGTATTGGAGTTTCAGCTTCAGCATCAGTCCTTCCAATGAATATTCAGGACTGATTTCCTTTAGGATTGATTTTATTGGAATTGTAATAGTAGTAGCTAACTTAACTGAGGGCTTATGATATATCAGACTTTGGCCCCAAATACTTCATGGTAAATTTTGAAGCAGGTCTAGTTATTATCATTCTACATATTTTAATGAACAAAGTCTTACTTAGCTCTTACTCTACATCAGGTACCATTGTAGTCCTTTCTACATATTAATTCACTTAATCCTCATTGTGCACTTATGTGGTAGGTATTACTAACTCCATTTTATGGATGTGAAAACTGTGGCTAAAGGCAATTAGGATGAGGCTTATTTAACTTATATGCAGAGTACATCATGAGAAACGCTGGACTGGAAGAAGCACAAGCTGGAATCAAGATTGCCGGGAGAAATATCAGTAACCTCAGACATGCAGATGACACCACCCTTATGGCAGAAAGTGAAGAGGAACTAAAAAGCCTCTTGATGAAAGTGAAAGAGAAGAGTGAAAAAGTTGGCTTAAAGCTCAACATTCAGAAAACGAAGATCATGGCATCTGGTCCCATCACTTCATGGCAAATAGATGGGGAAACAGTGAAAACAGTGTCAGACTTTCTTTTTTTGGGCTCCAAAATCACTGCAGATGGTGATTGTAGCCATGAAATTAAAAGACGCTTACTCCTTGAAAGGAAAGTTATGACCAACCTACACAGCATATTCAAAACTAGAGACATTACTTTGCCAGCAAAGGTCCGTCTAGTCAAGGCTATGGTTTTTCCAGTGGTCATGTATGGATGTGAGAGTCGGACTGTGAAGAAAGCTGAGCACCGAAGAATTGATGCTTTTGTTGGAGAAGACTCTTGGGAGTCCCTTGGACTGCAGGGAGATCCAACCAGTCCATTCTAAAGGTGATCAGTCCTGTGTGTTCGCTGGAAGGACTGATGCTAAAGCTGAAACTGCAAAACTTTGGCCACCTCATGTGAAGAGTTGATTCATTGGAAAAAAACTCTGATGCTGGGATGGATTGGGGGCAGGAGAAGAAGGGGATGACAGAGGACGAGATGGCTGGATGGCATCACCGAGTCAATAGACATGAGTATGAGTGAACTCCGGGAGTTGGTGATGGACAGGGAGGCCTGGCGCGCTGCAATTTATGGGGTCGTAAAGAGTCGGACACGACTGAGAGACTGAACTGAACTGAGCTAAGTAACTTGCCTGGGTCATAGACCTAGTGACTGAGAGAAGCCGGTTCAAGTTCAAGCTGCCTTCAGAGACTTCATCCTGAGTCTATTTACAGCTGTTAAGGGGAGTTTTTCATCTAAGAGACTGATAGGGTAGTAGGGCGGATTCTCACCCACCATCCCGCGGCCTGCAGTCGCCTGCCACCAGCTCCACCGGGCAGAGGGCAGTCGGAGCCTAACCCCAACCCTGCCTCCCCCCAGGGCAGGAAAACATTTCTTGCCTAAAGGTTCTCCCAGGAAGGGAGGCTCCCAGCCCTGCCCTGGTCTCTCCACACCTCTCAAATTCACCTACACCTTCAAATGAGCTTTTTTCACATCTGATCTTCCCACATCCCTGTCACAGTCTCCCACCTCAGCCCGGCAACCCCAGAGCTGCCAGAGACTTCCTCCTAGAACCCTCCAACCCTCCCACTGCCGTGAAAGGCTCCCCTGATGCAGAGAGAGACCGGCAGGGCCCACCCAGGTCCGGCCCCCACTTGCCTCTGCAGGCCTGTCCTCACCCTCCCCGGGGGCCTTGGCTCCTCTTGTGCCCAAGTAGTTCGTCCCCTTCTGTATTTCTGCCTTTCCTTCTCTTAAATCTAGCATGCTTGGCCCCAGTCTCTTTTCTCCTTTCTGTATTGTTTGAGTGAGAGTGAAGTTGCTCAGTCGTGTCCAACTCTTTGCGACTGCATGGACTGTAGCCCACCAGGTTTCTCAGTCCACGGGATTTTCCAGGCAAGAGTACTGGAGTGGGTTGCCATTTCCTTCTCCAGACCATCTTCCTGACCCAGGGCTCAAACCCAGGTCTCCCATGTAGTCAGACACTTTACCCTCTGAGCCACCAGGGAAGTATTATTTACTCAACAGAAAATGATAAGGAATTCCTGGGTGGTTCAGTGGTTAGGACTCCACGCTTTCACTGCCCAGGGCCTGCATTCAGTCCCTGGTTGGGGGACTGAGATCCCACAAGCCAGGTGAGGCAGCCTATACCTGTGTGCTTATGTGTGGCGGTGGTGGTGGTTTGGTTGCTAAGTCGTGTCCAACTCTTGTGACCCTATGGACTGTGGCCCTTCTGGCTGCTCTGTCCGTGGGATTTCTCAGACAAGGATACTGGAGTGGGTTGATATATATGGGTGTATAGATATACACATATATACCAGTGAAGCCAATATATACGGGTTTCCCCCGTGGCTCAGCAGTAGAGAATCTGCCTGCAATGCAGGAGATGCAGGTTTGATCCCTGAGTCAGGAAGATGCCCTAGAGGAAGGCATGGCAATTCACTCCAGTATTCTTGCCTGGAGAATCCCATGGACAGAGGAACCTGGCGGTCTGCAATCCACGGGGCTGCAAAGAGTTGGACATGACTGAAATGACTGGGGATGTGTGTGTGTGTGTGTGTGTGTGATAAATGATAAATGATAAAGGCATTTCCTAGGTACCAGCCACCACTTTTTAGGGGTTTTTAAGTATTTCTTTTTATTATTTATTTGTTTGTTTGCACCACATCTTAGCATGTGGGATCTAGTTCCCTGACTAGGGCTCGAACCCTGGTCCCCTGCATTGGGAGCCCAGAGTCTGAGCCACTGGACCACCTGGCAAGGCCACTAGGCATCATTCTGACTTGTATCGTCTTACTTCTCACCTGTAGGAGGTATACGATTCTCACCCCCATTTTTCAGATAACATTCCCAACAGTAGTGGCAAAGCCTGGGTTCGAGCTTGCTCTAGGACACCAGCGTCATAGCTCCTAACCCTCTTGTCACAGTCCCCAGGACTGCTTCCAGCCCAAAGTGCTCCGAGGTTCTCCTCTGTGATGATGTACACAGCACCCCTGCAGAGTTAATACATTTCTTCCACTTCTCTTATACACCCGTCTAGAAAAGCGTTGTCCTGGAGGCACTCTCTCCCTTGGTAACTGCTGCTTGCTTTGACCCCCAAGTTTAACTGGAACTTCATGGTCATTCAATGATGCTGGCCGAGCTCATTGGCCAAATGAAGATGCAGGACTCCGGAAGGCTGGGTCCATTGCCGGTCACACTGCCGGTGCCAAGTTGCGCTCAGGCTCAGGTTTTTGGTTCTTGGTGGCAGCTCCTCCTGGCTGGGTCACTGCCTCACCTGCCCAGACCTCTCTGCAGACGAGCATATGGCAGCTACATTTGGACAGTTCTTGTCTCTGAGGCATAGAATGTGGCCATGAGAATTTTTTAAATTAATTCTCAAACAATTCCTTTCTTCCAAAAGCACCCATCATCTGTCAGTGGTGTAATGACGGGCACCTGCAATTCTATTTAAAACATTTCCACCTTAATGTCTTTCTCTATATAAAGACAAATACCTTACAGGAAAGGGTAACAGACTAAGCTTTTCCAAACTGGTCACAGGGTGAATTTTGTGCTGGACAAATGAGCAGAGACAACGGTCCCATGTCATGGAGGCAAGGGCAGGAGTGGCTCCTAACAGGAAGGAACACCCAGAAGGGAGAAAAGCAGGTTGACTTGAGAAATGATAACTAAAGAGAGGATTCCAGAAGCATCCAGCATCCATGGATGAGACTCTACAGTGGCTTAGGGGAGATTGATGAATTGATAAACTCACCAGCTTCAGCCATTTGAAGAGCTGGAGTTTCCAAAGACAAATATTTCATAATAGGTATGTAGACAATTATAATTGTGCACTGCACTCTAGACCCTGCTTCCCTAAAAAAGAAAGTGCCTCGGTATATTTCCCCAGAATTGCTCCAAGACCCCTTCTGTCTCTCTGGCTCCTCTGATCCTTGCCCCACTGCCTTGCTGATATCACAACATCTCTTTTGGACTCCACAGCTTGGTTCCTGCTTCAGAACCCTCGCTCTTGGATTTGCTACCCCAGCTTCCCCTCCTGGCTCCTTGAGGATGTAATTCTGAGTCTCTGTTCTCCAACTGGACACGTCCCAGTTTTGACATTGGCTCAGCTTTGCAAAATCTGCTCAAGCCAGGCGGGCCCCGGCTCCCATCACTCACCCCTCGGCAAAGTGGGATCGTGTCCTGACGGATGACGACCAGAAGTCCTGAAGTGGACTTGAGCAACGCTCTGAAACAGAAGGCGGTAAGCTAGACGGGCAACATGGTGCCACCCTGTGACTCAAAGCAGCCCCAGGGTTCTTTCAAGATTAGAGGTCCCGTCGCATAAATAATTTGGCTGTTTTAAGTTGACTCTGGTTGAATATAGAGGAATCTGAAATGATTGATTGCAGTGATTTTATTTACATTCCCACGCATGCATACATGCCCCCACTTACACGCACACACAGGCATTTTGAGATTTTCATGGCAGTCTCTAAGATAATATGCTTTTAAACGTGTGTGGGCCCTCACGTGGATGCATTGTCTTCTGATTTAGCCTTTGACAGCCTGGTGCAGGGAGAGACGCCCGCAGAGAATGCAGGGCTGTTGCTCCCAGTTGGGGAGGTAGCGAGCTGCTGTGGGTTCCCCATCTTGACTCCCAGCACTGAGCTTCTGTCCTCTCCGTCTTATAGCAGCTGGGAATTGGGAACCACGAATAGAACTCTCTTGGTCTTCCTCGATGGGGGCATTGGAGCCTGATCTTGGCTTAGAATTACTGGGGGATATATTAAAATTCCCATCACCCAGGTTGCACTCCAAACCATTAACATCAGAATCTTCAGTGATGAAATTCAGTCATCAGTATTTGGAAACCACCCAGGTGATTCCAGAAGGTAACCAAGGATGAGGACCACTACTGTCAAGAAAACTTTCAGGTTATCATCGTCATTACTAACATTATCTCCATCCTCATTTATTTAACTTCTTGCCACATATTCCCTGGTGACTCAGTAAAGAACCTGTCTACAACGCAGGAGGTGCAGGTTCAATCCCTGAGTCAGGAAGGTCCCCTGGAAGAGGGCATGGCACCCCACTCCACTATTCTTGCCTGAAGAATCCCCATGGACAGAGGAGCCTGGTGAGTGGTCCAGGAGGTCACAATAAGTCAGATGTGACTGAATCAACTGAACATGCACACACGCAGACACATCTTCTCCCAAGGCTACATATTTTGAATAGAAAAATCACTTGGCCAAGAATAATGCATCTAAGGATTTTTTCGATTCCATCATTAATTAGCTGTGTAACCTTAACTAACACTGCAGTTACTAATGGTATGGATGCTGCTGATGATAACAGCTTACTTGGATTGAGTCCTTACTGTGTGCTAGAAACTGTGCTAAGAACATTATATACTTTAGTTCACTTAACTCTCACCCAGGAAAGTATTAGTTTATAGAAGAAGAAACTGAGGCTCCGAGAGGTAAAATCAATTGCCCACGGTCATAGAATGCTGGAGACGTGGGTTTGATCCCTGGGTCGGGAAGATCCCTTGGAGAAGGAAATGGCAGCCCACTCCAGTATTCTTGCCCAGGGAACCCCATGGAGAGAGCAGCCTGTACAGTCCATGGGGTTGCAAGAGTTGGACACGACTTAGTGACTAAGCCACAACATAGAATAAGTAGGAGAACCAAGATTCAAATTCAAGTTGTCATACCCAGAAGCTCGTATTCTTAACTGTTTTTCAATGCCACCTCCTTCAGTAACTTGCCCTGATTACAGAGCCAGTGAAGTTGAGAATACAAGCTTCCCCTCCACGTCTGCCCAACTTCACAGCTCACCCTTTAACTAGGACAGTGCACTACGCGTGTCAGTAACACAAAAGTTAAGTCAGGTTGGTATCTTTCCTCCTGACCTACTCTCTTTCCTGAAAGAAATATGGATGAAAAGAAAAAAATATTTTCATGGCTAGAGAGAGTTAAATGACCTAATCCAGTGAAAAGGGTCTCTGCATTGAACTACAATTCAGGGGACAAGCAAGTGAATCTCCATCTAAAAGTTCAGGGATTTCCATATATAAGAAGAAAACACACGTCATAGGTAAGATTTAAGACCAGAAATTGTAGGTTTGCAGGCTGGTAAATTTTACTCACACTATATTCCATATGGCAATAGCAAACCAAGTCTCTGATTTCTTTCATTTCTTTAGAGGCTGTAAAAAGGGTATATACATTTGCAAAAACTTTACGTGATAGACAACCCCTGTCCCATAGTAGAAATTAGGTTGTGTTTTCAGATCTCCCCAGAAATAGGTACATAGGAATGTCTAAACTCATCAGGCAGTTTCATTTCAAGATGTTTTGCTATCCTGGGTCAGAATCTCATGGGAATGTACATTCAGATAGTTCCTGGGAAGCTTCGAGGACCTCAAAGGCAAGGTCTGAAATTGATTAGAGCAATATATTCCAGGGACATGTTTTGTATGGCCTTCCTGGAGTAGACTGTCATCACTCTTGGGTGAGACCCGGGAGGTCACAGTAATTCACACTTGACAACAGGACCTGGTAGGTAGGACTGGGCGAGAGGCCCACGGTCATCCCAGTGGTATGTGACCGAAGGGTGGGTGTCTCTCCCTTTGCAACCAGGTGAAGAAAGCGCTTTCAAAACCTGCTCGCCCAGGACCTTTCTTTACGGACTTATTCTAAGCAGGGCTGAGAGCGGAGGAGGAGGTAGGAGCGAGTCCACTGGAAGTTTATTCCTGCAGGTCTCAGTCCACATCAGCTGCCTGTAATGTGAAAAGTGATAGAGAGAGATTTTTTTTTAAAGGAGGGATGTACAAGAGAGAAAAAGAACTAGAGAGAGAAAAAGATGTCTGTTTCATTCAGGAGTTTCATTACCATAATCAGAAGGAAAGGTTGCCAAAACTAGGGGTCCCCAACCCCAAGAGCGTGGGCCATGCAGCAGGAGGTAAGCAGTGGGCAAGAGAGCAAAGCTTCACTGTGTTTATAGCCACTCCCCACTGCTCGCAATACCGCCTGGGCTCTGCCTCCCACTCCGTGAACTCAATAAACGTAACATGCTTGAATCATCCTGAAACCCCCATCTTCCATGAAATCGGTCCCTGGTGCCAAAAAGGCTGGGGACCCATGGCCTAAAGTAATGAAAAAGAAACATTCAAGCTGCACTCTATTTAAGCCAAAAACCAGATTGGTCTCTCTTGTTCATTTATGGGTTCATTGACACGTTCAACCAATACTGAGCCCCCACGCTGGAGGTACAGTAGTAAACAAAAGCCCCGTCGTATGACTTATTTGAAAAGACCCTGATGCTGGGAAAGATTGAGGGGACGACAGAGGATGAGATGGCTGGATGGCATCACCGACTCAATGGACGTGAGTTTGAGTAGACTCCGGAAGTTGGTGATGGGCAGGGAGGCCTGACGTGCTGCAGTTCATGGGGTCGCAAAGAGTCAGACAGGATTGAGCAGCTGAACTGACTGCCTGATGATGATTACAGTCTAACGGGGGAGATGGACAATAAACAAAATAACCAGATAGACACATGCTATGATGTCAGGTGACGATAGGAATCATAAGTTCAGTTCAGTTGCTCAGTCATGTCCGACTCTTTGTGACCCTATGAACCGCAGCACGCCAGGCCTCCCTATCTATCACCAACTCCCGGAGTTTACCCAAACTCATGTCCATTGAGTCAGTGATGCCATCCAACCATCTCANTCTTCACTTTCTGCCATAAGGATGGCGTCATTTGCATATCTGAGGTGAATAATATTTCTCCCGGCAATCTTGATTCCAGCTTGTGCTTCTTCCAGCCCAGCGTTTCTCATGATGTACTCTGCATATAAGTTAAATAAGCAAGGTGACAATATACAGCCTTGACGTATTCCTTTTCCTATTTGAAACCAGTCTTTTGTTCCGTGTCCAGTTTTACTTTAGTCCTCTCCAAATATATGTGATGCCCAGGATGGTAGCACCCTGGGCTCATCTCTCCATGGGATTCTCCAGGCAACAATACTGGAGTCAGTTGCCATTTCCTTCTCCAATGGAATATTTCTGACTCAGGGATCAAACCCACATCTGTTATTTCTCTTGTATTGCAGGTGTTTTCTTTTCCACTAGAGCCACCTTGCTGGTGGTAAAAAACCCACCTGCCAATGCAGGAGATGTAAGAGATGTATGTTTGATCCCTGAGTCAGGAAGATCCCCTGGAGGAGGGCATAGCAACTGACTGCCATATTCTAGCATAGAGAATCCCATGGACATAGGATCCTGGCAGGCTAGTCCACAGGGTCACAAAGAGTCTTCATGACTGAAGCAATTTAGCATGCATTCACACAGAGCCACCTGGGAAGCCTCAATAAACAGTGCAGGGTTAATCTATTTTCCATTTGCCAGGGAATATACTCAAATCCCTTCACACCTTGCACACAAAATTAGTTCTGAATGGATAAAAAGTTAGTACTCAATTTAAGAAGTAGCATTTATAAAATATTAGAATAAAGTAGAAGAAAGTATTTATATTTTTCCTATGGAAATGGTGAAAACTTTGTTTAATAACTATAATATTGACATATTGATGGAAATTTTGATAAATATCATCATATAAAATATGAATCCTCTAATTTGACAAAAAAAATCATGCTCTACAGTGGAAACTGTTATGCTATATACCTTTCTATTCATCAGATCAACAACATGCATGAAGTTGAAAAACGTTTGTTGTCAATCAAATAAAAAAGTGAGAGATCCCATCTGCTGCTAGGAGTTCTGTTGGAAATGTTTGCCATTATCTGGTGAGTTTGAAGATGGCATATTTCCAGCAGTTTTTGCTATTGGAGGACAGTTCTCTATGGATCCCTCTCTACATTTTGCAAGCAAAGGAATGAATAGTTTTGGCTTGCCACTTTCCTTTGAAGGATGTTTGAATAACAAATATCTTTTTGAGATGGAATAGTGGTTCCTTCTATAGCAATGAGTAGGAATGCTTACTGCAATATAATAAATATGTCTTATTCTATAACAAGAGGAAGACATATTTATTGCCCATTATAAAAGATTAAGTTAATTAAAATAGTTTCCTTTCCTCTAATGCTATGTACTGTGTATATATGTGCCCTGTGTCCACTTACTGTCACTCTGTGATAAGTGGGACTCAGGGATTTAGAGTAAAACTGCTGATAAATCTGACTGTAGCTGTTGCTGTGACTAATAAGCTGTTAATGAAGAATAATTGAGGAAATTGTTGCAAGATGAGCACCAGGAAGTACATACAAAGACAGGCTGTAATTATGCATTATTTCTTTTTTCTTGATTTTAATTTTTAATTACAAGATAACTTACAATATTGTGATGGTTTCTGCCATACATCAACATGAATTGGTCACAGGCATGCATATGTCCCCTCCTTCTTGAACATCCTTCCCACTTCCCTACTCATCCCATCCCTCTAGATTATCACAAAGCACCGGCTTTTTGTTCCCTATGTTATACAGCAAATTACTACTGGCTATCTATTCTACATATGGTAATATGTTTCAATGCTACTCTGTCATATCATCCCACCCTTTCCTTACCCACTGTATCCAAAAGTCTGTTCTTTATGTCTGCATCTCTTTTGCTGCCCTGCAAGTAGAATCATCAGTACTATCTTTCTAGATTCTATACATATGCATTAATATATTCATGCATTATTTCTTGATAATTCAACTCCAGTTGAAAGTTGTTCCTCAGTCTAGTCATTAACCTCTGGTCCACTCCACTACAACAAAGAGTCCTAAGATTAATCCTAAGTAAGCAGAAGTTTTTGTATCCTTTTATATAACAGTGACAGAGACACACAGCAACCCAGAGTTAAAGGAAAGAAAGCACAAGCACCCTAAGCACAAACTGGAGAATCCTTGGAACTTTTGGTAGTTGGCTTGGGATATGAGAGGGCTGGATAAACAATTCTTGTAAATGAAGAATGTAAACAGCTGGCTCACTCAACCACAGCTGCTATAAGTAGAAAAATTATTAGAGATGACACTGAGTCCTCTCTCTCCCTAATGGAGATCAGACGTCACATGCACTTATCTGAGTAGGCTGGAGAATTTTGGTGAGGAGAAAAAATCAAGTTTGATGGCTCTGGTAGATATGGATGTCCAAATTACTATTGTACAGTACCCGTGGAAGGGAACAGCATCTAGATTTGTGTTATAGGCTTTGCCCAGGTTTAGAATAGGGAAACTTGAATATAAAACTTGAATGAAACCATTTGTGCCAATTCTGTGCAGTCTCAGTGTTACCTTCACATCTGAATATATAGTAGGAAATAATGCTTGTGTTTTCTTGTCCCATAAGTGCTAGATGAAACTCAGCCACATGTATAAAAGTATTAGGGAAACATAAATTGTTTACAGTAGCCTCTCTGTCTCATCCTGGGTGGTTTCACACACAGAGTATAGAATCCCAGGAGGAATAAAATATTCACAGCCATGATTAAATATTACTTAAAGGAAGCAATGGGAGTAAGAAATGCAGGACCTATATAGAAAAGCCATGCATGCACAGTATAAAAGTCTAAGAAGAGCTGAAGGTTTATAGTGGATTGTTGTCAGGTAAGTTAAATTGTTTCTTCTATCATCTCAGCTGTTGCATACAATGTGACTCTGACTGAATCTATTACACAGTCTTGAACATTGGCAGCACCTCCTTTGCCATACTATTGGCACCTGATGATCAAGATCTGTTCACATTTATGTGACGAGGCATCTCATATATGTTTTCTTGTACTCCTCTTGGTTACCTAATTTTCTTTGCCTTTTGTGAAAATCAGATAGCTTAGAATTTAATGTATTTATTGTTGTTCAGTCACTCAGTTGTGTCTGACTCTGCGACCCCATGGACTGCACCATGCCAGGCTTCCCTGCCCTTCACTATAAGTAAGGACTCTGATTTATAAATTTTTCACATATGTGCATGGTGTCCTGATGGTTGGCTTTCAAAAGCTTCAGTTTTGAAAGTGTTGGTTTCCTAGGAAGAGTGCTTTAAAACCTTCAACAGAATTCAGTAGCCTGCTTGCCTAGTAGCGTTTCTTGGGACTTTGCAGGCAGATTCACAATACTGAGTCCTTAGGCAGTCAAGGAAAATTTCTTGTCTATTCAGCCCCCTACCACTAAAAAGGAGGACTATCATTAAGCTGGACCCCTCGGATATTGAAGAGTGTGTGACTCTTTGAAAATTCTACTTGGTCCTATATATTGGCTAACCCATAAATTACCATCTTTTGAGTGGGGCCCCAAACAACATTCTGCTGTGGAAACTGTCTCTCAAGCTGTGTTATACTCTGTATCTTTGAGGCCCTACATTCATACTGACCAAGTTGAGATTTAAGGCCCTGTAACTGATGATTTTCCCATTGGAGTCTCTGGCAGAGGGAAGCATTCTCTGCCAAGAGGTGTGCTTTGGGATTTTGGACTTAGGTTCTCCTTGATATGTATACTAAATATATCCCTATAGAAAATATCTGTTTTCAAAACTGAACACCTACACCATGGAGACCTTGTGTCTCTCTAGCTTGTTTTTCCCTTTTTGTGATAGACAATTTCAACTTAACATTTATAATGGTGGGAAAATATAAGTCTTGCTTGTCAGAGGTAAACAGTATATTTAATACTTACCTGGCCTCAACCTGATGGTATATGGACTTTACATGAAAAAGTGGGTACTACACCTTCAGGGAAGCTCTATTAACCGCTCTGCCACTTGAAGTAAAACTGCTAGCTAAGTGAGGTCTTGATTCATTTAGAGGTTCAACCAATCCCTAAGCCTGGTTCACTGATGGTTTGGATAAGTTGAAACCTAGTAGTGTCTACTATGCTGCTATGTATGTTTAATCTCACTACTAGCTAAACAGAATTGAAAGCAGATCGTGGTCACTGTCCTCAGTGTTCAGACTGAAGGGCATTTGCATAGGTCTTGCATAGGAAGTTTGTCCTATTTTAATGACTCATGATGTATTATCAATAGCCTAGTTTTTGGTCTACCACTTGCAAAGTTACAGACTTGTAGACTGAAGACTTCAAACTATAGAATCAGAGGAATGAGACTACCAAGATGGTGACAGATTGTCCCAACTTCACTCCCTCTCACAAGAAGAATACCTACTCATGGACAAAACACCACTGAGAAAATAATAGAATATGAATAAGACTGAAGCACCCCTCCTGTACCACAGAGACCAAAACAGTCCACACTAGAAGATTAAAAGAAGTGACTACATGCTGATTTGCATTGCCAGTCCTTCAGGCTGGCACTGTACCACACTGAGAGATTTCCCCAAGACTAAAGTCCCTCCAGTGAGAAAGAGTGCCCAGGGTAGGTACCCAGGTCCCAGCATTATAGATTGATTTTTGGGAGTTCCCTTTTTGGTCCTGCCTCACAGGGATTGTGGAGAAATGTGCATGGCTTGCCCACTGAGACTCTAGTTGTGAGGAGAAGTGGGGAGGATTTCAACAACCACTGCATGGATCTTGGCATACTGAGGTCCTACCCATAGCACCTATGTAGTTATCCCAATCAGCAGATTTTCTCATCTGCAGAAAGAAGACTGTAGTGCAGTCTGACCAGGAAACTTGACTGGGTACAGATCTGGATGATTCAAGTCCTTAAACAAAAAGTTTTTCTGGATCTAGAATTCTGCCCACCCTCTACCCAGATAGGGCAGATAGTCATAGCCCAGCCCATGACTGAGTGTAGCTACTGGCCATTTCCTGAGCAGGAAACATAACTAGGAGCACCTGGAAGGCTTCTTGGACCCAACTTCCCTGCACCATCAGCCGAGGAGCTAATTAATTGCCTTACATAGTGCTGAGTGAAACTCCCAGCTCAACCCAACAAAAAAACCTGGACAGAACACCTGGAGAGCTCAGTAGCCCAGCAACACTTGATCAGAGAGCCCAGCAAGAGAGTTGATCATCCACAGAGAAAAATCAGTGTTTCAGTTCATGCCAGAGAATTGGGGCATGTGTCCACTTGAGTAAAGACCACAGAGTCTTGTTGACTGTGAAGTGGGTTTTTCCACTTTGCCCAGGCAGGAAAGCAAAGTCATAGCCCCACCCCTTGCTGAATACAGTATTCAGTCTTCCCAACAAGCGAGCCTAACAGAGCACACAGAAAATGCTCTAGCTCATCCAACATCCTGCTTATGGTTGCACTTGAACAGAGACCACAGACTGTGATTTTTCCCAACTTCAGAGAAAAACTTGTGACCATCTCTGGCCAGGGAATTCAGTGCACAGTCTTGCATAATTCAGGTTCCTAAACAATGAACCATGCAGAACTTGGAGCCTTTTCAGCTGCCCTGGCAGGGAAACAGTTATTGTCCCACCTACTGCTGAGTACGGTACTGAGTCCTGGTGATCTGTGAAGCCTGACCAGAGAACACAGGCAAATGCAGAGCCTGACATACAGCCTTGCTTGGACAAAAAATAGAGCCAGCAATTATATACAACTTTTCTTAGTCAGTATTATCCACCTTAACCTCAGAGCTTGACAGTGGCCTTACCCCAAAACAGACCTTGGTAGCAGACTCTATATGCCTGAGGATATAACCAGCAGATATGTACAGAAACCCAAGCTGAATATATTGAAAAATAACTGTCTCTTTCAAAGCAAATCTATAAAGTCTGAAAGAGGAAACTGCTTACCCAACCGCACAGATACCAACATAAGGAATCAAGTATCATAAAAAATTAGAAAAACACGATAACATCAAAAGTGAAAGTGAAAGTCATTCAGTTGTGTCTGACTCTTTGTGACCCCATGAACTATAGCCCCCCAGGCTCTTCTGTCTATAGGGATTCTCCAGAAAAGGATACTGGAGTGGGTTGCCATGCCTTCCTCTAGGGGGATAACATCAAAGAAAATAATAAATCTCCAATAAATGACCTAAGGAAATGAAGTTTTAAGCCAGCTTTTTCACTCTCCTCTTTCACCCTCATCAAGATGTTCTTTAGTTCCTCTTTGCTTTCTGCCATTAGAGTTGTATCATTTGCATATCTGAGGTTGTTGATATTTCTCCCAGCAACTTTGATTCCAACTTGTGAATCATCCAGCTTGGCATTTTGCTTGATGTACTGTGTATATAAGGGGCTTGTCTGGTGGCTCAGACAGTAAAGAGTCTGCTTATAATGTAGGAGACTTGAGATCGATCTCTGGGTCAGGACGATCCCCTGGAGAAAGAAATGGCAACCCACTCCAGTATTCTTGCCTGGAAAATCCCATGGACAGAGGAGCTTGCAAGGCTACAGTCCATAGGGTCACAAAGAGTCAGACATGACTGAGAGACTTCACTTCACTTCATTATGCAAATAAGTTAAATAAGCAGGATAACATTATACAGCCTTGATGTACTCCTTTCCCAACTTTGAATGAACCTAGAGTTCCAAGTCTGGTTCTAAATATTGCTTCTCAACCAGACAAAAAATTAATAAATCTCCTAAACAAGTTTAGTAAACTACAAAAATATACAGTTAAGTGAAATTAAGAAAACAATGCATGAACAAAACAGGAAGTTTAACAAAGAATTAGACACTACTAAAAAGACAAAAACCAGAAAACCTGGAGCTCCAAAATACAATGACAAAAGTAAAGAATTCAATAGAGAGCTTCAAAAACAGTCTTGAACATGTAAAAGAAAGAATCAGTGATCTAGAAAACAGAACTTTAAAAATTATCCAGAGGAGCAAAATGAAAAAAAAAAAAAAAAAAGAAAAGAAANCCCATGGACTGCAGCCCGCCCGGCTCTTCTGTCCATGGGATTCTCCAGGCAAGAATACTGGAGTGGGTTGCTGTGTCCTCCTCCAGGGGATCTTCCCGACCCAGGGATGGAACCCACATCTCTTGTGTCTCCTGCACTGGCAGGCGGATTCTTTACTGGTGTCACCTGGGAAGCAACATGATTCCTGGGAAACAGCCCGACAATGCCATTCAGAGCTCCCCCATACCATCTTCATTCCTCTTGATAACATGTTGGCTTTTTCCTGAAAGGACAGCTCATCTTCCTTTTCTTTTGCATAATTATAAACTACCACAACCTTTTCCAAGAGCCCAAGGCAGGTCCTCTTCAGCATAAGGATCTCTATGCTCAGCAGTTTCCCGTTGTAACATTCTGGGAGAGGAAGTGGAGGGGGCGTTTCAGATATGTTGTACGTATGTTTGTACACAGCAGATATTTGTACATGTTTGTGCTGTGTGGGGGCTTCCCAGTTGGTGGTAGTGGTAAGGAACTCACCTGCCAATGCAGGAGACCTGGGTTCAATCCCTGGGTTGAGAAGACCCCCATGGAGGAGGGCATGGCAACCCACTCCATTCTTCTTGCCTGGAGAATCCCATGGACAGCGGAGCCTGACGGGCTACAGTCCATGGGGTTGCAAAGAGTCGGACACAACTAAAGTGACTTACCATCCATGCTGGTGCTATGTAGAAAAATATACACAGTATACACAGTGTCTAATGCTGTGTGTACATTTTAAAAGTATGAGGCTCACTTTTTATTCAATGCAATATTAAGATTAAATCAAATGTTGAATTTTTTAAAAATTTAAAGATATTAATATCTTTATAATTTATAATATCTGTAACTCCTCTTGCTGAGTGACTTTTAATGACTTTTACATAAATTGTAATATATTAAATTACCAGTGAAAATCAACTGATATAAATATTGAATAATAGTATCAATGTGATCAAATTTTTCAAAACATCATTCACACAGTTATTTTTCCAACAAAAATATAACAGTTGGAAAGTAAAGTAATTTCTTAAGATTATTGGTAGTGAATTTAACTTTTTATTTTAACTCAATATGAGAAAGTAGCTTTAGCTGCTAGATATTCATTTGATATTGCATTAATAGACTTTTTTCCAGCACTTGACCTAATTACTGGTGGAATAGTTTTTGTAAAGAGATTTATGAACAATAAACAGATGTTTATTCAATTAACTCTTTGTATTTAATTCTCAAAGACAAAGGCTCTAAGGGGCAAGCCGAAACAATATTCACAAGGCAGCTAATCTCAGCCAACAAGCACATATCGGCCACCTCTCCAGATGCCGTTCCAAGATGGTGCAGTCAATCGAGAGGAAGACCTCCAATCATAGCCATCTCGTCACCACAGTTTTGTAGCACTAATCTTCCATACATTTTGTGCATTTTCCGTGAAGTCAATGTCAAAGGTGCTGGGATCCAAGAAAACCCATGGAGAGAAATTAAATAGGATTAAGATTTTGTCAAATAGAGTTGACCTTTGGAGGGCCACAAAGGATTGTACTTTTTTTTTTTTTGACACCCAAGAACCAGTGTTCACCCTCTGAGGTGCCCCACTGCCCTGCTAAGAAGCGTGTGCCCTAAATTGTGAGTTCCTCAGTCATAAGATCTGGGTCCTTTTCATCCCTGTATTCCATCATCAGCAGAGAGAATTTCATAGAGTTGATGCTCTTTAAGTATTTGATGAGTGAGGGAAGGAGAGAGGAAGGTAATGACTGAGTTAGTGAAACAACCTGTGCTCAGACGCTCAGGCATATCCAGCTCTTTGCAACCCCACTAACTGTAGCCCATCAGGCTCCTCTGTTTATGGGTTCTCCGGGCAAGAATACCGGAGTGAGTTGCCATTTCCTTCTCCGGGGAATCTTCCCAACCCAGGGGTCAAACCCCTGTCTCCCGCACTGGCAAGTGGACTCTTTACCACTGGTGCCCCCTGGGAAGCCTAGTGAAGCAATAAGTATTGTTAATCTGAGACTGTTGTACACTGGAGTCCTCAGTGAAAGGATGATGAAGGCAAAGAAAAAAAGAGAGGACATTCTTGGAAGGAGAAGCAGGGAAGGAGGGGCATGGAGTGGTTTTCAAGTGAGTGAGAAGAGATCTGGGCCTGAGGGTGATAAGGTTCTGCGTTGGAAAGGCAGCGTGGCCTGGCAAGAAAAGCAAGCATCTCAAAATGAAAGCTCTTTGCTTCACTTCCAAACCTAACATTGATTGGCTAAGACTTTAAGCAATTTAGTAGCTTCTATCTCTGTCTTCCAACTTTCAAAATGGTGAAGATAAACGTGTTTCTTAGAGAAATGATCAGAAGTAAATAAGATGTCAAAAGCTCTGCAAAGGAAAAGTAAGAATAAAATGTTGAGCCTGACGCGTGGAGAGAGATGGGGGGGGCCAGGCTATGACAAGCCTCAAATGCCACGTCGAGGAGCAGAATGGACTCAAGGGGAGCACCACTGCTACAGGTTATTGGAAACAGCAAGAAGACTGGTGTTTACTGAGAGGCTGTTCTGTCTTAAGCACGTATCCCTTACCTTACGTAATCTCCTGAGCCAATCTGTAAAGTAGATCCTGATATTGTCATTTTGCAGCTGAGAACATGAAGGCTCAGGAATGTTAAAGCTGTTAGACTATTAAAGCTGATAGAATTGTTGACAGATTGGGTAACAGCTGCCAGGGGAAAGGAAGGAACAATGAATGATTCCTAGGTTTTTGCTTTATCACCAGAAGAATAATATTGCTACTTACTGAAACTGGGAACACTTGGCAGGAAGAGGCAGGGGCAAGTTTAAAGCTTGGTGTGGACATGTTGAGTTAGACATGGCTCGGAGACATTCAGATGGAGGAAAGTGGGACGTTGGAATCTGCCATATGAAGCTCGAAAGAGTAGAGTTGGAGCTGTAATGTGGGGACTCATCAGTATAAATGTGTTTCTTTCTTTAAAATCATGTTACTGAGAATACTGAAGGAGTTATGGGTAGAGAGGGAAAGAGGAATGATTTGGGGAGAATGCCACATGTAGAGTTTGGGAAGAAAGAACAAGCGGAAGCACGTGGTGCCCTGGTAACCAAGTGAGTCGAGTGTTTTGAGAAGGAAGGGGTCACCAACTGGGACAGATGCTGCAGAGAGGGAGAAGATGAAGACTGAAGGTGGACCTCGGTGGCAGCACGGAGGTGACTGGCAACTTTGTCGAGAGGGATCTCAGGGGAGTGATGGTAATACTGTGCTGTGCACAGTCGCTCAGTCATGTCTGATTATTTGCGACCCCATGGACTGCAGCCCACCAGGCTCCTCTGTCCTTGGGAACTCTCCAGGGAAGAATACTGGAGTGGGTTGCCATGCCCTCCTCCAGGGGAATCTTCCCAGCCCAGGAATTGAACTGAGGTCTCCTGCTTTGCAGGTGGATTCTTTACCAGCTGAGCTACCAGGGAAGCCCAGTGATGGTAATAGACCCCCTAAAATTAGAGAGAATTGAGGAAAGTGTGAGATGAGCAAGAAGCAGTGAGTGTAAACATTCCTTTGCAAATTTTTGCCGGGGAAGGAAAAGGGGCTGTATCCAGAAGGGGAGGTTGGGTGAACAGAGAGTTTTTTTTAAATGTGGAAGATATTACAGAATGTTGATATCCAGAAGGGAATGATGAACCAGAGAAAGGTTGATGAACCAGGAAACCGAGGGGAGATGTAGCATGAGTGGAGGGGTTCTGCATGAGATTAGAAACAAAAAACCAACAAAATTGATCTTTCATAACAAGAGGGAAGGCAGGACATATGGGTCGATGTACAGACAGGTTGTTTCTGTGGCAGACAGAGGAAGCATTTCTCGTCTGACCGCTTCTATTTTCGCTTATCGGTGTTGTGGGGAGCAGAGATCTTCATGAAGAGTGAGGAAGGGGGAGGGGGGACAGTTGTTTAAGGAAAGGAGGAAAGTACGAAATAGTTGTCTTGGGGAAAAAAATGAATTGACCAGAGAAAGAAGGTAGGCTCACCAGCTGGTGAAGAGGGCCTACTTGAGATTTATGTGTCATGAGTTTAAAGAAGGAAAAGTCAGCCTGTGCCTCTTCCCCCAGCTGAGTTAACTGCTGGGGTGCAGGCATGGCAGAGCTGTCAGAGAGTTGGATTCGATCAGAGCTGAGATGTTTCCAGTGTCTTGGAGTAACTGCACAAACAAGAATTTGAGGGCACATGTTAAGAGACTGGGGCTTCCCTGGGGGGGCTAGAGGTAAAGAAGCCGCCTGCCAAGGCAGTAAATGGAAGAGACTTGGGTTCGATCCCTAGGCCGGGAAGATTCTCCCGTGAGAGCATGGCAACCCACTCCAGTACTCTTGCCTAGAAAATCCCACGGACAGAGGAGCCTGGCGCACTACAGTCCATGGGGGTCACAGAGTCGGACACAGCTGAAGCGACTTAGCATGCAGGTGAGAGAGTAACTACCATCACAAACTACAGAATCCATGCTGGGTAAAGAGGGAAACGAGGAGGTTGGGAGAGAAGAGAGGCAGTGGTGAGGGACAGTGAGCAAGTGGAAACGTCAGTGGGTTTGAGATGCTGATAAGAAAAAAGAAATGTTGGTATGGGAGGACTCATCACAGGGGTGGATGTGGGATGCTGGAAATGACAATTTTGAAGGCGGTGCAGTTCCTGAGAATGGCAAGATTTAGGATAAGACCATGGGAGTAGGTGGTTAACAGGGGCTGCACGGAAAAGGTATGGGAAGTGACGAGGTCACGGGACTGAGGCCAGAGTGTTGAGTGGATCATCTCTGTGGATGCTGAGGCCACCAAATGTGATGACAGTGGGGGAGACTCAGAAATGCAGTTTCAGGGATCCCGTCACAGTGTTTTGTGACGTTCAGTCTTTATGTAGGAATCCCCATCTCTGCAGCTGTGCTGAGTTTCCATTCCTCGCAACCATAAACCCATAATGAGTTCACCAGGAGCTCCTCCTATTTTCCACTAAAAAAGTAAAATAAAACTGACTTTCTATTTTATCTCCCCTGAATTATGCTGACTAGAGCTAGCAGGACAGATGAGATGAGGTTGGGTCCTAAGGTAGACAAGCAGAGGAGGAGACTGAACACATTCCTATTTATTTATTTTTGACAGTAGACTGGACCAGGTTGCTCTAGAATTATCCTGAACTTTGAGAGTTACAAAATACCTTGAACTTTGAGTTTTAAGGTACTTGAAATCTCCTTTATTACATATTCTAACCATGGTGGATACAGACTGTGCTTGACACATACAGGTCAGCCACATTGTGCTTTTTAAATTCCACTTTTAAACTTTGATCTTTGTCTTCAGTTCAGTCGCTCAGTTGTGTCTGACTCTTTGCAACTCCATGAATCGCAGCACGCCAGGCCTCCTTGTCTATCACCAACTCCCGGAGTTCACTCAAACTCATGTCCATCGAGTCGGTGATGCCATCTAGCCATCTCATCCTCTGTCGTCCCCCTCTCCTCCTGCTCACAATCCCTCCCAGCATCAGGGTCTTTTCATATGAGCTAACTCTTTGCATGAGGTGGCCAAAGTACTGGAGTTTCAGCTTTAGCATCATTCCTTCCAAAGAACACCCAGGACTGATTTTTTTTAGATCCTTAAATATCATCCTTTTTTGCAAAGGAACCACAAAAAGTTTCCAGTCAGCTCATACTGGGTTCTGTTGATTCTGGGACAAGATTTATGATGAGTTATAATTCAATTGAATCACTTAGAAAAAAAATCATTTTCAAAAAAAAAAGAAAGGAATAAATGAGAAAATATACACAATGATGTCATTTGACAGATTTTGTTTCACTGAGACTCACTGGCATATCATTGAGTGGGCCTGAAATTTCCAACAGCCCCTATGCTTGGGCTGCCTTTGATAGAATGGAACCTGCAGGGAGACGTAGCTGTAGCTGTCCTTCCAAAACGCAGAGATCCTGCTCAGAAACGAATCCCTACAATGGTTGCTTAATGTGTGGCAGATGTGCCTCACGAGCTGGAATAACATCCAAATGCTGGTCTTTCCCCTGTTTCTCTGCAGGAAAACCATGTAACAGAAACGGATCTATCTGGTGAATTATCACTAATGTTCTCTAGAGGCTTCAGTGTCCCTGTGGGTTGGCCCAGATAACTTGGAAACAGCTGCTGCCCGACAGAACACGTGGAAGAGACAAACAAGTGTAGCACATCCCGAGACAGAAACAAAATCCTAAAGGACGTCCCCAAGCCCGTCATGCCATCCAAAGGCACTTGGCATGTGGAATTCTTGCTTTCCTGCCCAGTGATAGCACCAGCAGTCTGGGAGAGGTATTAGAACCCAAGGCTCCTGTGACTGTCTGCCTTTTCCTCACCAAGTCATAAAGGGATTCTGGACATAAGGCAGAAAACTTGCCTACACATTTCTATGTCCTAGAACTAAGCACACTAAAACCTCCAGCTCTGTGAGCCAAAGCACCAGCAGCCCCAGCCCAAAACAAATCCTGGCACGGAGAAGCTCTGTTTGGTGAGTTACTTTCAGAATGTGTGCTTAATGCCACACTCTGCATGTGCATGCACGTGTGCATGCGTGTATGTGTGTGTGTGTGTGTGTTTAAACTCTTTTAGGTCCTGAGGCTATGAAGGAGGGGAAGGAGGCAGGAAGACTAACCTCAGTTCCTGGGTGAGAAACTGAGGTGTGAAAAATAGAAGTTAATATCTGTATTAACTAGAAGAAAACTAACACCTGATGGAGAGTTCCTTAAAAGTGCAGACTATATCTTATTTATCTTTGCCGTGTTTTGAGGATTAAGAACTAGTATATGACTTGAATGCAAATTGCATGTTGGAGGAATTTTGGCTGAAATTAAATGTGTTATACCTACAATGCTGCAGGTACATATATTGTCTCATATGATCCTGGAAACTATTCTATCAGATAGATGTCATCACTCCCATTTTATAGATAGGAAAGCAAACTCAGAGGTTCAATAACTTTTTTGAGGTCACACACAACTGGTAGATACAGTCTGTAAATATCACGTCTTGACCTTTCCTCCCCTGATCATTCTTGTAAACTAGCAATTTTACTAAACCCTGCTCAAGGCAAGCCTTGACCACAGCACTTAAACTGTGTCTGTCTGTCTGTCTTTGCACCCAGAACATGAATTTCATGAAGGCAGGAACTTTTCTTAGGTGGTACCTTTAAAGGAGAACAGTGCACCCTGGGGCTGGTGTCTTATTTACCTTTGTATCCTTAGTGTCTGGCTCAAGTCTTGGCCTGTTGTAGATAATTATATAAGTAGATGGGAGGTGGGAAGGAAGATTCAAGAGGGAGGGGACATATGTATACCTATGGTTGATTCACGTTGATGTTTGGCAGAAACCAACAAAATTCTGTAAAGCAATTATCCTTCAATTAAAAAATAAATTTAAAATTAAATAGACACATAAAAATAAATAAAATTAAAGCATAATGTAAGTAATAAAACCTTGAGTAAATCAATAACCAAACTGACTGTGAGTCTAAACTAATCTGCTGCTGCTGCTGCTGCTGCTGCTAACTCTGTGCGACCCCAGAGACGGCAGCCCACCAGGCTCCCCTGNTACCCTTGATAAAGGCTTGAGACAGAACATCAAACAAAAAAAAGAGTTGGAGAATTTGGAAAACAAACTCAATTAAATGAGAGCACTGAATTTGGAAAAGAAAAAGTGAAATAAGCCATACAAAAGGTCATCATACAGTTAGTTGTTTTTAAACCTGGCAGGCTCATTAGAAATGCATATGGACTTTGGAGAAAAAAATGCAGATGCTCTGATCCAGTATCCCTACCTCATGTACAAGGAACCTAGATAGCTGGAGAGGGTGAGAAGGCCTATAAATCCAGTCGTGGAAGGTATGCCTGGACACAGAAACACTTTATTGGCAAGAAAACATCTGGAGTTAAACAAAGGTTTCTTTCCTTCTCAGTTGCATGAATCAGGTCAACTACTTATTTTCTACTGGGGGCAAAGGGAGTAAAAATAGCATGCTCACGTTCCATTTTTAAATGATGCACTGCCTTGCTTTATGGGCCAAGATAGGAGAGTGGAGACCAGACCTCCCTTCACTAAGAATTGTCACCGCACTAGTTGCCTCCTAAGAGTTTGTGATATCCTGAGAGAGTGAATTCTATCACAGTCTACAGGAAGAGTATTTCTGAGAATAGCCTGAAATGAATCTCTTTGGGAACAGAGGTCTTGTCATAAGTAGCTGAGTTAACGCACATAGTGCTTTGGACAAAGCAGAGGCTCAATAAGAAACAATCATGAATTTTGGTTTGCTTTGTTCAATCTTGCTGAGGGCCATGGGATTTAAATGCAAACCTCTTAACATTTAACTGCCAGGAGAAAAAAAAAAAAAGGAAATCAGAAAACCATTCTGGTTTCCAATCTCAAACTTAAACGCTAGTCCGGGAAATGTACCAGGAGAAACCCACTGGTGGCACTGTGGAGTCAAGCAACTCCTGAACAAACTTGGCAATCCGTCCATTGATGTCCACCCACAAACTCAAGGCAGCAATTTCCTTTGGTGGGATAATATGTAGATAAAATTCTAAACGAAAGCTCTACTTGAGTTATTTGTAATCAAAAAACCTGTGTAATTGGTCTCAAAGTACCATATATTATTTTGTGGGTTAAATTAAATGCCTAAGATGTGTGTGCACATACACACACACTCTCAAAGCAAATGCCAATGTACACATTCCTATACTCTCTGACTACTCATTACCCTCACAAGGTCACCCTACCTTACAGAAAAAAAACAAAAACAAAAACAAAAAAACAGGTAATTNTTCCCAAAACACAGGCTGCTTTCCCTGAGGCTTTCCAAGCTACTCAGCCCAGAAGTCAGTGTAACAACAGAGCATAGAGTAGCCCTTCAAATCCTCACCTCCGATGAGGCCTGATGCCTAATATCTGGCAGCCAGATTTTCAAGTGTTCCCCAAATAGCCTCTGAGCCCCGGGACTGAATGTCTTAGCAGTTCCCTCCTTGCTGCTGCAGTCCCCGGGAGCTGGTCCACACTGCCCTGGCGCTTAAGCAGGATCAAATTAGACAGAGAAACAGGATAAGGCGCTGCTTCCTGGACAGGAGCGCTGCCCTCTCCAGCAGCCCAGCGGCCTGCCGCAGTTTTCACAAATGGAGAGAACTAGAAACAAAGGAGATTATCTGGAGATTTCATCCCACAAACTTTACCCACTGGTTTCCTTGTCTCCATAAGAACACATGGGCCAAGTTCCCTAGTTCAGTGTGAGATTCTCACAGATGCCCTGCACATACGATCCAGCCTCAGTCTAGGACAGAACTCTAAATGAGCTTTGCCCTGAGTGCTCTTGGAAGCCTGTGTTACCGCTGTATTCATCAGGGCAGGACCTGAGATCAGGAGGTGGGGAGAAATCAGCATTTCTGGGTTTCTTTGGCAGCACCGTGTGGCACGCAGGATCCTCCCCGGCCAAGATCACGGCTCGAGCCTGTGTCCTCCCATGGGACTCCAACCACTGAGCCCGCACCTTCCTGCCTCACTGCTCCCCCAGCCCCACACCCCGGACCTCTTGGGTGCAGGCTTCTGACCCCACTGCCTTCCTCTGGGGCAGCGTTTCAAGAGCATGACCAGCACTCTGGCTCTCTCAGGGGAACCGAGGGGGAATCGTGCAGGCTCATAAGGCACGGAAGAGCATNCAGCCCCACACCCCGGACCTCTTGGGTGCAGGCTTCTGACCCCACTGCCTTCCTCTGGGGCAGCGTTTCAAGAGCATGACCAGCACTCTGGCTCTCTCAGGGGAACCGAGGGGGAATCGTGCAGGCTCATAAGGCACGGAAGAGCATGGGGAGCAGCCCTCTGCTGTGATGGGAGCTCTTGGAAACAGTGACGAGAAGCAAGGAGCTGTTCCCTCCCGAGACGCTGCAGTCCGGGTCAGAGCGCAATGGTCCTGGGTTCTTTTTCTCTTAAGAAAATATCCAGCTTTATTTCACACCACTTCAAACCTGCCAGAGGCTCTCATTTCTGAGGCTCCAGAAAGTTGCAGATAGACATCAACTGACTGGGGAATCTGGAGAGGCTGCAAAATCTAGGCTAAGGTGCGAGGGCTGGGACGGCTCAGAAGCGCCTAACAGCACAGAAAGTTTCAAATCCTGGCACAGAAACTCAAAGTTTGACTGCAACTCTCGGCTGACGTTTGCGCTGAGTGGACTGCTCTGGTTCCCCCTTCTTCCCCTGACACCCACTGGGCGTTTGAGTGTGGTCAGCTCCTACCCACGCCTCAGTCCTCCCTGCCCAGCCTCCCGCGAGCAGAGGAGAAAAAGAGGACTCACCGCAGGAGGGGCTGGCCGAGGGGAGAGGGCTCACGGGGCCGCAGGATCTGCTGGGGCAGCTAAGCACGGCTGCCTCCTGACACCCGGCCACGGTCCATTTATGGCCGAGGAGATGCTATTTATAGACCCCTGGACGCCTGGCCCCACAGGGCTACCTGTGTCGTCAATCGTTAGCCTGATCTCAGGAGGGAAAAAGTCCAATTCAAGTTGGAAAAATGGAAACTCTGAGAGCATCCGCTCGCACTCAACAGGTGCGCCTTTCACACTCAGGAAACTGAAGCGACTGACCCAGGAAAGGAGCGTGGGCCCGGCCCCCTGCCTGCCTGCCCTCACCCACCAGCTTCCCTCTGCACAGGCGTCCACAGACCTATTTCCAGCACTTTTGAGCTAAAGTCTCCCTGGTTCATGAATGGATGCCCCTAGACAGCTCTCTCCCAGAGAGTGGATTGCAGCGAACACTGAACCGCTGGGACTCCAAACCCTGAGAGGGCTCTGAGCTGTGGGTGCAGGGTGGTGGCCTGGGCAGGGAGGGGGGACAGGGGAGGTTCTGGCTAGGTTTTTAAGTTTATTTCAGAGACTACTCCGACTGGGAGTTTCACCCCAGGTTTCATCCTGGGGTTAATTTACCCAGAACTTCCACCTAAAAGAAGATCCATGCCTAGTCGGCAAGTTACGTCTTATTTATAGTTATTACCACAGGCGTGCGTGGCATCTCACCCGCCCAGATGACTGCAGGGTGCCCGTCGTTTCTTGAGGCCCGAGTCCAAGTATAAATGACACATGACTGGCACAGTCGAGCCCCGCTGCCACTTGGCGCCTGGCGCTGAGAAGAGGGGCAGCGGGGNTGTATATATTATAACATGTATTATATATAATTAATATATATTACATAATTATATACAATATATATGTATATATATATATACACCAAGGGCATGTATATATTATACTTTTGTGTTCAGACTGTAAAAAATCTGCCTGCAAGGAAGGAGATTTGGGTTTGATACCTGGGTAGGGAAGATCCCCTGGAGAAGGGAATGGCCACCTACTCCAATATTCTTGCCCATATATTACATATATACATATAGGTAAAGCAAAAATTGTTTTCTTGATTTAATGTAATAAGAAGAATCCAAAAAATGATTCTTAAAATAATTTTTTATTGGGTCTCATTAGTTGATTAACTTTNAAGGGAATGGCCACCTACTCCAATATTCTTGCCCATATATTACATATATACATATAGGTAAAGCAAAAATTGTTTTCTTGATTTAATGTAATAAGAAGAATCCAAAAAATGATTCTTAAAATAATTTTTTATTGGGTCTCATTAGTTGATTAACTTTGCCCATCACAAGGGCAGATAGTACCAGATTACATCTTTTATTTTTCAATCTTCTTTTTTTTTGAAAGGAGTTTGTAAAGTGATAGTGTATTTAGCTTGTGCAAAACCTAAGACTTGGCAATCTGAAAAGGCCAGTTTCTATCTCTGAGAAATACTACAGGTGAGATTCCATTCAATCAATAGTAATTGATCAGCTAATCCTAAAACCTGACTTTGATCCACCATGGTCACTCTTGATTTCAGTACATCAAAGCAACAAATCTCAGCATATTCCGAAAGCAATAGTTGTCCTTTACATAATCCAGCATAATCTCTCATCAGCTTCTGTCATTTGCAGGTATGTTTCTTTCNATCCTAAAACCTGACTTTGATCCACCATGGTCACTCTTGATTTCAGTACATCAAAGCAACAAATCTCAGCATATTCCGAAAGCAATAGTTGTCCTTTACATAATCCAGCATAATCTCTCATCAGCTTCTGTCATTTGCAGGTAGGTTTCTTTCCACTTTGGCTCTTCACAAAGTGATTAGAAACCACCATAAAACATGTAGTAGACTGTTACCTAACTACTATCAACATTAGTTTTGTGCCAGTTAAATTGGCCAGAAATGATCACTAAATGTAAGTCTAGCATGGTAAATAGAAATATATATGTCTCCAATTAGTCAGTTCAGTTGCTCATTTGTGTCCAACTCTTTGTGACCCCAGAGGCTGCAGCATCCCAAGGCTCCTTGTCCATCACCAACTCCCAAAGCTAGCTCAAATTCATGTCCATTGAGTCAGTGAGGTCACCCAACCATCTCATCCTGTCATCCCCTTCTCCTCCTGCCTTCAATTTTTCCCAGCATTAAGGTCTTTTCCAATGAGTTAGTTCTTCGCATCAGCTAGCCAAAGTACTGGAGCTTCAGCATCAGTCCTTCCGATGAATATTCAGGACTGATTTTCCTTAGGATTGATCTCCTTGCAGTCCAAGGGACTCTCAGTTTTCTCTAACACCACAGTTCAAAAGCATCAGTTCTCATATATGTCTCTGAAGTGAAGTGAAGTGATGTCACTCAGTCATGTCTGACTCTTTGAGACACCATGGACTGTAGCCTGCGAGGGATTTTCCAGGCAAGAATACTGGAGTGGGTTGCCATTTCCTTCTCCAATATATGTCTCTAAATGGGTACTAGTAAAAACTAAGAACTGATGGATATGCTATTTTATTGCCCACGTATGAAAGATAAACTGAGCAGAGGAGTTAAGAATAAGCTTTGAAGCTCAAGTTCAGTGATCAGCCTTGGCAAGTATTATCCACAGGGCTTCCATAGGTTATTTTGACTCCTTAATAGTAAATCCTTTATAGTGTGGTTGTGGAAGGTTAAAGAGGTAATAATCAAAATATTTTTGCATGATAAGTACTTTCATTAAGGTTGATTCTATGTGATTTTTTTTAAATACCTAATCTTTGAGTTGTTTAGGTGATGGATAAAGTTGTTTACATTTATCTTCTCATTTTATCCTCACAGTATATTATTATATTTATCATTTTTTGATACCTCACTGCAGATTACATATATTTAGTAGCTTCTTAAAACCCCTGAATTAAGGAGTGATTGACATTTTGCTTTGGAAACAAGTTCTCTGACTCCAAACCTAAGTCCTTAACAAATGTATTATAAGTATATGAGTAAATATTATACCTGAGAATCAATTTATTAAAGAAAATCCATTAATTACATTATTCTTATTGAGTAGGGTTTCTTTTATCTATTAGCAATTTATAAACTACTCTTTTATTCCTGTCTTCTAAAGCTATTGTCTGTTTCTTTAAGTCATGTCAAATTATTTATAAGGAAGAAATAATGCAAATAAGGAATTTAAACAGTCACCCCATGGATATTTACTGATACAGTTGTTCAATGCATTGAGAAAATTCTATAAGAAATTGAAAACAGCTTGTTTAATCAATACTGTTACAGCAAAGTTAGATATGCACATCAATGGATAACNTACCAGGCTCCTCCATCCATGGGATTTTCCAGGCAAGAGTACTGGAGTAGGGTGCCATCACCTTCTCCACCAAATTAACCTACACAGGAACAAAACTCTGGATATGATCTGCATTCAGGAATTTCATACATATTATTTAATGACTCTGTGAGTCTCACCGTGAAAATGATTTCTCAGTGATTACCTCTTCCATCCCTTTGACCATGTATTGTTGTGGAGACACGACTGGAAAGAAGCAGGCTGTTTTGGGAACAAAACTCTCAAAGCTTTAGTGCAAAAGGACTCTTGAAGGAGACCTCCAAGTATGACTAGGTCTGGTGATGGGGTCTTGTCATCCTCTCCAGTTTTCTCTCTCCAACCATCTGCCACCTACTTTGCCACTGTGGCTGTCCCAGAGGATCTGTGGCCCTCCACCCCTGACCCCACATCAGTATTATCCAATCTCTGGCCTTTTTGTCTTTGTTCACATGGACCCCTTTGTGCTGGATTCTTTTTTCCCTGCTCCATCCCCTGCCTACCCACCCCCAACTCCTATTCAATGCTCATGACTCAGTTTAGATGCTACCTCTTTTCAGAGGCTTTCCTGGATTTCTTTCCAGGCTGGCAAATACAGCTCTACTTGGTATTCTCATGTGTTCTCCTGATCACATTTCTGGCTTCCACTAGGCAATGAGTTTCTCAGGGGCACAAAACTGTGACTTACTCATCTTTGTCCCACCATATCAATGGGAGCCTAGAAAAGAAAAAAAAAAAAAGAGAGAGAGAGAGGGAGAGAGAGGTTTTCCATAGATGATGAATTTGGGACAGTGAAACATAAGGAAAGAGGGTAGCAGTTTCCAAAAGTGGAAGACTACTTAAGGAAAGACTAAGCTGGCTGGAACATTTCAAAATATCAGAGGAAAGAATGTAATTCCAATAGGACCAACAGAGGGACAGAGACAGGAGGGAAGAGAACGAGCTTTCTTGGTATTTGCTACCTGTAGCAAGGGACCAGGCAATAGTAGAAGCAATCTGATTCTCTGGGTATAGACATGGCTGGGGTTTTTATTTTCATTACTTAAGTGATTCTTACGGCATGTGCTGGACTTTTTATAAGTTTAAATGGCTGAGCCAACTTTGCATAGTGCACATATTCTGTAGAAATGAATATTTATGCTGAGTTAGTTGGACAAATACACAACTCATTGGAGTTTCTTTCCCCAAAGCTATCAAAGTGAAAGAAAAGTCAAATCCATGTATAATGGGATTTGCTGAATCTTCATCCCAGGCCTCTGCCAACATGGGACTAGGAGAAAAGCGATTCCATGTCTGTTAGGTGGTTTAAAAGTAGTTGCATAAAATCATCACTGAGTATCATTTTCATAGGGCCCCAATTCACTCACACCAAGTAATTCTAGAGTTAGGAACCTTTCCAGAGAATTCCTGAGGAGCTATACAGGGATAAAATCTGGCCCATTGTGAATATAAAATGGCAATTTTATTTAAACAGTTGTAGCTCCTTGGGTCTCTTCTGGCTCACTCTAATATTGCTCCTTGTCTATATACTTTGGACACATTTTCACTTTCCTCTAGGAAGAGTTTTACTGCTTAATCATCTTCCTCTTGCCGCCTCTCCCTTCTAGCTGAGTTCTGTGTTGGAACAATGGAATAATATTGACTTGGGGGCCTGTTGATGAATTTCATAGCAAAGCTATCACTAATAATCCCTAATGTATGTTCCTACCTTTGGCACGATGACCAAGCCACTTAACCTTCCTACGCCATCATATTTCCAGCTGTAAAGTTCAGCTGATAAGTCTTAATGCCTCAAGTTTCTCAAATGCTACATAGCCTCCCTACCATTTTTTTGCCCAGAGTGAGTAATGACTTTCAACAGCCAAATCTAAAAGGCTGACTTCAATTACTGTCCCACCTGTGACACTTCTCTGGCAAACGTGGACTAATAAAATGCACGTGACCTGGAAAATCTGTAGTGCTTTTTTTTTTGCAAGGTATCTCTAGTTTATGACCATGAATTGAACTGATTACTCATTGGCCAAGTAATCTCATCATCAGATTTAGCCATCAGGATGAATGTGAACCTCATCCAATAATAGGTTATAATTTAGTTTTTGATTAGAGAGAAAAAAATAGATTGATTTATGCAGCCAGGAAACAGTTGTTGGGTATGTGTGATGTGCCAGGCACGGTGAAGGGTGGTGAAGGTATTGGTTGGTTATATTTTCCCTAACTGCAGAGAATGAGCTAACCCAAAAGGAAAAGTCTCTTAGAGTTATGGGTAAAGCAGTTCCCATGACAGTGGGTGACAAGGATGCTTACTGGAGCCCAGTGGGTAGTGTCTGAGCAAGGACTCCAACTTGGTTCCACTTGTCTGGTACCAGCTCCGGATGGCCATGACCTTATTTATCCTTTTTCTCTACTAATCCTTTGGCCAGAGTAAAGGACAAAACCCACCTCTTTGGACACAAACGGTGTCCATGGTAGGGATGGCACAGCTGTTGAGCCCAGATTTGGAAACTTCCTTTACAGTCTGTCCTAAGAATTCCCCTCAAGTAATCATTGAGTCTTTGCAGCCAATTGTCTTGAAACAGAAGCCAGTGTTTACTGCCTTGGTTGTTATCCCCTTCTGTCCCTTCTTCAGCTCATCTTCAATGCCACTCACCATGAGACTTAATCATATTACTTTATGGCTCAGAGCTTTTTTTTTTTTTTTGGCTCCTGTGTATCCACCATGTCAAGTGCAAACAATTCAAACTGTTCGTGTGAACTGAGGTTATTTCTACCTCTTTAATGAAATATATTACAGTGAGAAACCATAGCTAACCTTTACTGACAGCCTCATATGCACCTGACATTGTGCTAAATGCTTAACTCATTTTGTCCCCGTAATAAGAGTATGAAATTTATATAGCTATTAGCTCAGTTTACAGATGAGCAAAATAAAGCCCAAAGAGGGGTAGTTACTGGCCCACTGTCAGCTGTCTCAGGGCAGAATTGGAAGTCAGAGCGAGACCTGTCTGCTTGACCTCAAGCCTTCTCTGCCTGCGGCCTCTTGGCAGACCGACTAACAGTGACCCCCTTCCTCCTCACCCCCATCTTAACAGGGTGGCCCAGGGCAAGAGGACAGGTGGGCATCCCCTGAAACCATGTCCCTTTCCTCCGTTCTTGACGTAGACAGAGACCTGCAGACCAGCTTGCCCGCTGAAGGCCAGAGTCCTGAGGGACACAACTGCAGAGTGAAAGAGCAGGCCCCTCGGCTCTGAGAGGCGCCGACAGCCATGCTCACCCACCACCCTGAGACAAGACAGGGTGTCACAGGCGCGTGGAGTCATGCTGGCAGACACCTCCTTCGGACAAAGTAGAGGAGGCGTCCTGTGTGTCCTCGAGTTCATTTCCGCAGAGGTCTAACTTTCTCCCCCCACTGCGCCCACTTCTTCGGTGCCGCTCGCTGTGGGATCCGGTCACATTACCCCTCCGAGGGCTTCTCTGGCCGCCACAGGTGCCCATACATGGCAACCCCACGCCACATGGCATGACCTCCTCCTCTGTGGGGTCCACGGCACCCCAGTCGAGTTCTGTCAGGTCGAGGGTTTTGTTTCATGATCCCAACGGCCACTAAACCCCTTGAGGGCCCGCACAGCGTCCTGTTCTCTTTGGCCCCAGGGGCCTGACCGTGCGGTGAAGGGTTGAGCTCCATCCTTGGCTCTCTGCACAGCCTTCCTTCACGCCAGCCCACCGGCCACACCTCAGCCCAAAGCACAGTGAACAAAGCCCCCCGTCTGTGTCCCCAGCCCCGGGTTTGGGCCACCAGCAGAGCACTCGTGCTGCAGACGACGGAGTGCCTCTCTGGCCGCTGCTAGCTGACCCCTGGCTATCCTCCCAGCCAGGCCTCCTGGTTTGATCCGCTCCAGCCTCACCAGCCTCCCCCCGCTTTCCCAAACCAAGCCCGTTCCCACCTCAGCGCTTGGTGCCCTCTGGAGAGTCTCTTCCCCTGCTTTCTTCAGGCCACATCTCAAAGGTCCCCTTCTCAGACAGGCCGCCCCAGGCACCCTACCAAAATCGCAAGCCCGACCCCCTTCTCCGGTCCCAGTCCCCTCACAGCGCTGAGCCCTGCCTACCAAATCATTGCTCACCTCCTCGTCTGCATGACTGCTGTCTCCTGCAGTAAAACATAGGTTCCTCAGGGACGGGAATTTTGTCTCTCCCCTCGGAGAACAGTGCCTGACACACAATAAGCGCTTGATGCATATCTGTTGGATGAATGAAAGACTTCCCTAAGGGACTGTGAGGGCCGCCAGAGCCAGCAGTGGGTCTCACTCACTCTGACCGCCTAGTAACGCTGGGCCCGGGACAGACCATGAACCCGTTACTGATCATGATGCAGATTAGAGGCACGTGGTGCAGGAAAGCCCCGGGCCTTTCCCGAGGGCCCGTGACAGGCCCTGCCACGTGCCTGGGGAGCAGGCCTTTGTTTCCTGCTCACGACATCCTGAGGCAGTGGCTGCGCCTCCACTCGAGGGCAGGAGACTCAGTGTCAGAGCAGAGGCCATGCGTCCCCCAGTCACAGCTCGTGAGGAGCAGAGCTGGGATTCGAACCCAGCTCTCACACCAACGCCTCTGTTTCTTCCTTCACCTTGCCTCTCCTGAGATCCTGGCTACATTCAAACACATGGACATTTGCTTCATATATAGTCCTGTAATTAATGAAGTAAATCAAAGTGGAAAATTCAGAAAACTTTTTTCTAAGGAAGTTATTTTACCGCCTCTGACTTTGAAATTTATTTTTCCCATAGGTCAGTGATATTTTCAGCTTTCAAGAGGAAATAGAATGTAAGTGATTATGATAATAAACATAACAGTCATTGAAACCGATTGTGAATATAAAGTGCTGGATAAAGCATGGCAATTTTGAGGCATAAGTTGTTGTTATTGCCTTCAAATTAGCCACGTCTTTCTCGGAAAAATTAATTAACTTGCTCTTGTGGCTTTTGTGCCTCAAACTCAACATAGATTTATTGCTAAAACACACACACACACACACACACACACACACACACACACACACACACAAAACCCCAAGGGGTTTTCAAATACACTCCACTCCCCAGGTCTCAGTGGAAGACTTCCTTTTCTTACAGGTGAGCTTGGGGTGTTTGGGCTCTGCCTTCCTGGGGTGTGAGCAAGAATGCAGTACCAGACAGAATCTTGCTCGAACTGTTCAGGGAGGACCATTTGGAGGCTGGGGGCATATTTTGCAAGAGGAGTGAAGCTTGGACTGATTTTATAAAATTACTGATTTTTAAATGTTTTGCATTTTCCTAAGTCTGAAGTCAGTACCATTGCCAAATGACGCTGTTATCCCAGCGGTTGTCGTCCGTGTGCTCAGAGTCAGTTAAGGACATGTCAGGAGCCAACCAATCTGACTGTAGACATCTAGAGGCACTTGCTTGCACTGCTTTGACTCAATAAAGGTTTTGCAGCGTGATCATCCTGTCAATTAAAATGAAACAGCACAAAATGTAACAAAGGTTGCCCCTTTTGCTTAAGGGCTAACTTGTCTTGGCCTTAAATACAACCTGTGTACTGTGGACTTGTCAGTTACATTGCCAGCCCCAAAGCCTCATGTGGACTCCAGATCCATGTGTCAGTATCTCCGTTTAGACGTCTAATAGGCATCTTAGAAATCACACATCTCTGCACTTAACTGGCCCTTCATCTCACCCATCAAAACCAGCTTCTACCACTGTCTGCCTCATCTCAGCAGGGGCAACTCTATGTTCCCAATGGCTCAAAACAAAAATCCCAGAGTCATCTTTGACCCCTCCCTTCTCTCACACAAGGCATCTGGTCTACCAGAGAGCCTACTGACTTTACCTTTGAAATATACCCAGTCTGGTCCCTTCTCATCACTTTCACTCTACCACTGGTGTTTACCCATCATCATAGTTCACGTAAACCTCAACAGTTGTCTCCTAACTGATGCCCCTGTTTCTGCCCCTTGTACCCCNGCCCAGAGCGCCATGGCGCTCTTACCTCTACTGCCTGTTAAGTCTTCCTGAGGACATTGGGGAAGCAATTATTTGAAGAATCAGAGAGTTTTCCCACTGGGGAAAGCAGAGGGAACTGCATATGGAGATGGATTTAGATGGGGAAGTTTGAGATTTGTAGCTGGAGCTGAGGTCGCTGTGGGGAGGGGCACATTGCCGCTAGAGGTGAGGCCGGAAAAGTGGGTTGGGATTACAGTGTGGACTGACCAGACTGGATGCCTAGGAGACGATTAGCTCTCATCTCTGCGTGGTTCACAGTTCCCCATCTGCCATCTCACCGGATCCCTCATGGCCTGTGAGGCCTTTTGGTGACTACTTGTTTAGACGTCGGGAGACTGAGGTTTGAGAACATTAAAAAAGTGCCTCTTCACTGTCCCTGCCCGCAGGGTCTTAGCTTAAACTCGGAATTAAATCTCTGGATCCCTGGCGATAAGAGTCTGTTCAGGCAGCAGGAAATCACCCCCTCCTAAATCCAGTAGTAAACAAAGATAAGGCTCCCACACCAAAGCAGTGAATCCACTGGTATATTTGGACCTTGTGAACTTGGAAAGGCAGAGAAATTCAGTACAAACTCCTGTTATGGGGGAGGTGGAAGCTAGAGACCTGGGTTCAGATACTGTCTCAGAGGTTGATCTGTTCGGTTTGTTTTGGGTCACCAAGCATGGTTCTATTTGTAGAGGGTACAAAATAAAGGTACCTAGTTCTGTGCCAGCCTAAATGCTTGTGCTGGAGACAGAGAATTAACAACTGAACCATCAGATGTGTAAGTGCTAACAAAGCTATAATCAGGGGACAGAGCAGAAGTTTGGGAGGCAGACCACCTGGCTTTGAGTATGGGCTGTGGCCATGACTCATTACTTCCCTTTCGTGTGCCTCAGTGTCCTTGACTGGAAAATGGGGGAAAATGGGGAAAACACTACTTAACGTAGTCTGTTCAGTATATAATAAATCTGTTATATAACAGGCTCTACCAAGTCTGACTGTAACCAAAACAAACAAACAAATGATAGCAGACTGGGGGCACAATGGAAGTTTATTTCTCATGGTTCTGGAGGTTTAGGTGTCCCAAAATCAAGGTGCTGGCTGATTCAGATCCTGGTGAGACCACCTTTCTAGGATTATATATGTGACCACCTTCTAAGTTCTCACATGACCCTTTCTTCCATGCCTACACATTTTCATTCATGACAAACTCCTAGGCAGTCGTGAAGCTTAGCTTGAGTACTGCACATAAAATGCTCAGAATGATACCTGGCCCTTGGTAAATTTGCAAGAAATGTTATCCAGATGAACAACACGAAGGAGGTTAAAGAGGAGGGGAACAAAGAGTGATTAGCAGGGATGCAGATAGCACTAAGAAAGGTGGTCAGGGACTTCCCTGGTGGTTTAGTGGCTAAGACTGTCCTCCCAATGCAGGGGATCTGGGTTCAATCCCTGGTTGGGGAACTAGATTCCACATGCCGCAGCTAAGAGTGCGAAGGCCACAACTAAAGATCCTGCATGCCACATATAACACCTGGTGCAGCCAAGTAAACTTAAAAAAAATTTTTTTTAAGTGTCAGGAAAACCCTCTTTAAGGAGGTGACAGGGAGCTGAGACCCAGATGGAATCAAAGAGATAGCTACACAAAGATCCTTGGGGAATAGTGTTTCTAGCAGTGGACACGGTTAGTGTGAAGTCCCTTAGATTGGAAGGAATTTAGGTCTTTGAGTGTGGAAAAGGGGGAACCTGTGTAGGTGGAGCCAAGTGAGCCAAGGAGAGGGGAGCGGGAGATGGGATAGGCAGGAGTTAGGTAGTTCAGGGCCTTACTGGCCATGGTCTTTGTCTTGGGAGCCCTGGAAGGTCTCATAGTTTGGCTAGTAAACCTTAAGTAAATGAAGAACTGTAGAGAAAGAGCCCAGCCCAGTTCAGTTCAGTTCAGCCGCTCAGTCGTGTCTGACTCTTTGTGACCCCATGGTTTGCAGCCCACCAGGCCTCCCTGTCCATCACCAACTCCTGGAGTTTACTCAGACTCTTGTCCATTAAGTTGGTGATGCCATCCCACCATCTCATCCTCTGTCATGCCCTTCTCCTGCCTTCGATCTTTCCCAGCATCAAGGTCTTTTCAAATGAGTCAGCTATTTGCATCAGGTGCGAAGAACAGTAGAGAAAGAGCCAGCCCAGGGACCTGCAGATTTGGGTTTGAGTCTGGGCTCCTTGACTAGCTATAAGTCCTTGGGTAAGTTTTTTCCCTTATAGAGGCCTTAATCTCCACATCTGAAAAAAAAAAAAAAGTTAAAAATGCCTCTCTCCTGGAAGCTTCTGAAGATCCATGGATGTGTCTTTGGTTCTTAAATGTTAAATGTTAGTTGGGATGACCTAGAAAACATGTTTAGAATAGGTTTATGAATCCTGCCCCATGTTCCCTGGATGATTATTCTCATGCAGAGAGCTCATAGAGTCATCACTGTAGGGAGTGGTGGGTGGATGAGTCCTCTGTGAACAGGGAAGTGAGGAGCTGATGGTGGGTTTTCAGACAGGGCCTAGCCTACCTGGCTGTGCACTGTTGCTGGAGCTGATGTCTTCTGGGACCCACCTGGTGCCCCCCTCCCATTTTCCCTGGGAAGTGCCTTAGGACAGTTTTACCCATTCAGCTACCTGGTTCCTGACTCAGAGGGGGAGATTGAGGCTCAAAGCTCAGAACCCCCGGGTCCAGCCCTCTGAGAGGGAGACAAAAACATAATGGGGGCTGGCTCTGGTCTCCAGGCAATTCTACAGGGATGTGAAAAGACCAAAGTGTAACCTGAGCTCAGAGTTCTGGTCCCCATGGGGTTGGCCCAAGCAGCAGACAAGTCTGGGAGGGCCCAACAACCCAAGGCAAATTAAACACCTGGATTTCAAGTCTGCTGCATGAGTTATTAGCTATGTGATCATGAGTTAATCACTAACCTTCTTGAAACCTCAGTTTTGTTTTTAATAAATTTTATTTATTTATTATTTTTGGCTGTGCTGGGTCTTTGTTGCTGTGCACTAGCTTTCTCCAGTTGTGGCAACTGGGGGCTGCTCTCTAGTTGTGGTGCTTGGGGTTCTCATTGAGGTGGCTTCTCTTGTTGTGGGGCACAAGCTCAATAGCTGTGGCACACAGGCTTAGTTGATCTGAGCATGTGGGATCCTCCCAGGTTGGGGATCAAACCCCTGTCCCCTGCATTGGCAGGTGGATTCTTAACCACTGGACCACAGGGAAGTCTAGAACCTCAGTTTATTTGTCTGTAAAATGAGAATAAATAATCCTGATCTCAGAAAGCTATGAGAGAATAAGGTAGCACATGCAGCAAAGTGTCTGGCTCTGATAAGATTCAGTAATTGAGGGTAGTAATTATTATCTCATTGAGCCCTGCCCAACCCTGTGAAGTAAGTCCTGTTATTACCTCGCTTTTTTCAGATGAGAAAAATTGAGGTCCTAGAGCAGGAAGTACACTGCTCAGGGTCAATGTACAGCTAGGAAGCAAGCAAGCAGCAAGCAAGTGAAGATTCAAAGCAAGGCAGTTTGACTTCAGAGACTGCACTTAACCACAAAGCTACATTGTTTCTCTGGGCCTCAATCCCTTATCTGAGAAAGAAGGGTAATGATAGAACTTATCTCCTGGGGCCCATGTGAAGTTCAAATGAGTTAATGCATGTAAAGAGTTTAGGATACTTACTGTCTGTTATTTAGCAGGCGCTCTGTACATGTGAGCTCTTATTTTTATTAAGGAGACTGTTCAGACTGTCCAAAGATGATCTGAAAGGGAGGTTGTGAGAACCTCATCCAGGGATAAGCAGATCCCCTGAAAACTGTAGGTGGAATTCAGCCCTGAGGAAGGTGGGGCCTCAAACCCTTAATTCAACTTCCAGTCCTAGGATTTAGTGGGAAAAGTACAAAAACCAAGCTGGGAGTGGAACAGAGCTATGTAGGATGGGGCCAAAAACCAACAGGAGATGCAGGATGAGCTTCCTTTGGGAAGTAAGGCTCCAAAAGGAAGGATTGGTGAGATCCGTAACAGCCAGGAAGGACCTGGGAACTTATGTGGTGTGATGGAAGCCATGGGAAGTTCCTGAGTAGGGGACTGAGCATTACATGGCACCTTAGGGAGAAGACTCTGGCTGCCTGCGCACACTAGACTGTGTATGTAGGGGACAGGAAGCAGGGCCACTAAGCAGAAGGATGCTGATTCTAAAGATGCACCCCTTGCCACTCCCCCTCAGGGACTCCTGCGTCCTCCCTGGGTCATGAATTAAAGCCACCAAGCCCTGAGGTATAGGATGAGGAAACAAGCCCAGAAAGGAGAATCCTGACCCACCTCCCGGTCCACCTTCTGGGCACACCTTGCTCCCCTTCGCTCTCCATAGCATTGTCCTCCTCACCCCACCCCCTGCCCTGGCTGCCCCCAGCAGCTGCTGCAAGCACTCCTTAAGTGGATCTGCTATAATCCTCTTCCCTTCATCCCCCAGGGAGGATGAGCTGGTGTTAAGACTAATGTAGCCATTAATCCTATTTCCTCCCAGCCATGATCCCCAGGAGCAGCTGGGTGGAGGGTGTCTGGACTCTGAATGGAAAAAGAAGGGGTGGCTACAACCGGGTGTCCCAGGAGGCCAGGCCAGAGCAGATACACTGAGTAGGAGACAGAGGCTTCTAAGTTCTGCTAGCAATGACTCAAGCCGCTTGGAGAGTGACTGAGCTCCCCATTACCAGAGTTATGGGAACAAGAACCAAAGGGCCACTCCAGAACAGAGGGTGGACCAGGATTCCTATCCGGGGTGGAGTATCTTACAGCTGTGCAAGGCCAGAATTCTGTGTGAACAGTTGTTGCCTCTGAGAGCTAACCAACCAGAAGGGAAAGACAAAATAAACATGCTGGGGACCTACCCTTCCAGACAGATGATGCCAATCACCACATTTAGCCCGCTGGCTCTGCCCTCCTCTGGACCCTTGTCTGTCTTTCCTGAGCCAGACTTCAGAGACCTTCAGGCCAGACTCACATCTGGGTAGCCTCCCTGCCTGCAGCCTGGCACAGGTCTTGGATGCTGAGGTCAAGAACGTAAAGATGGTGAAATGGACCAAGCCTGGGCCTTCTCTGAATGCCACAGGGCTTGCAGAAGCCCAGAAGCTGGGGAGAGAAGTGCCAGTGAACATTTGGAAGATCCCAGCTTCCCCCCTCAGCTCCTCTGAGGTCACCTAGTCCGGCCCCTTTCATCAGTGAAAGGACCAGAGGGGCAACAGGAGCACAGTCAGAAAGGACATGCACCCGGGTGGGACATGCAGATAAAGAGTTCCTTCTGAGGCCTTCGAGGGCTTTGGTGAGGAGAGAGCCCTTGGAGAATTCG
>SJYV01020064.1:0-36223 GCA_006410875.1 Neotragus pygmaeus
AGCGACTGAACTGAAAACCAAAGACACCACAATAAAAGAAAATTACAAATATCCTTGATAAACAAAGGTACAAACATAACAAACTATTAGCAAACTGATTCTAACAATCTATTAAAAGGACCATACAACATGAACAAGAGGAATTCTACCAGGGGTGCAGAAATGATTCATTATCTAGAAATTAGTCAATGAAGTGTACCACATTAACAAAATGAATAAATTGGAAGATCATCTCAATAACTGTAAAAAAACTGAAAGCATTTCACAAAATTCAACATTTATGATAAAAGCTCTCAATTAAGTGGGCATAGAGGGAAAGAAAATACTCAACATAAAACTGGCCATGTATGATAAACCCATAGATAACATCACACTCAAAAGTGAAAAGCTGAAAACAATTACTCTAAGATCAGAAATAAGAAAAGGATGCCCATTCTTGCTGCTTTTATCCAACATATTAGTGGAATTCCTAGACAGAGCAATATGGCAAACAACAAACAAAAGCTGTCTACATTGGAAAAGAGGAAATAAATCTGTCACCATATTCAGATGACATGATAGAGAAAATCCTAAAGACTACCCCAAAACTGTTAAATAAAGTTGCAGGATATACAATTGATGAATAGCAATCTATTGTATTTTTACATACTAAAAATGAACTATCTAAAAGAGAAGTCAAGAAAACAATCCCATTTGCAATTGCATCAAAAAGAATAAAATACCTAGGAATAAATTTAACCAAGGAGGTGAAAGACTTATACACCAAAAACTATATGATATTGAGGGAATAAGACAGAAAGAAGTGGAAAGATAGTCTATGCTCATGGATTGGAAGAATTAATGCTGTTAAAATGTCCATATTATACAGAACAATCTATAGAATCCATGAAATCTATCAAAATTCCAATGACATTGTTCACAGAAATAAAAGAAATAATTCTCAAATTTGTATGGGACCACAAAAGACCCTGAATAGTCAGAGGAATCTTGAAAAAGAATAACAAAGCTGGAGGCATCATGTGCCCAATTTCATATTATAGTTGTCATATTCTATGGCAATCAAATCAGTATGAGATGTGGGGAGGAAAACAGACATATGGATTAATGGAACCGAGCAGAGAACCCAGAGGTAAACACACATACACATGGTCAATCAATTTATGATGAAGGAGCCTCGAATGTACAACAGAGAAAAGACAATCTCTTCAATAAATGGTGTTGGGAACCTGGAAAATCACATGCAAAGAATGAAACTGGACCATTTCTTATACCATATACAAAAATTAACTCCAAATGAATTAAACACTTGAATGTAAGACATGAAATTATAAAACTTCTAAAAGAAACAGACAATAAACTTAACATAGGTCTTATTGAATTTGGGTGTCTGACATCAACAACAAAAATAAAGTGGAATTACATCAAACTAAAAAGCTTCTGCACATCAAAGGAAACCATCAACATAATGAAATGGCACCCTACTAAATGGGAGAAAACATCTAAAAATCACTTATCTAATAAAGGGTTAATATCCAAAAATACATAAAGAACTCATAGGACTCAATTGCAACACAAACAAAAAAACTGAATCAATCTGAGTAAAAAACGAACAGCTGATCTGAATAGACATTCTATGAAAGAAAACATACAGGTGGCCAACAGATACATGAAAAGATGCCCAACATCACTAATCATCAGAGAAATACAAATCAAAACCAAAATGAGATATTACTGCACACCTGTCAGAATTGTTATTAGCTAAAAAACAAGAAATAACAAGTATTGTTATGTAGATAAAAGGGAACCCTTGCACACTGTTGATGAGAATGTAAATTGGTCAAGCCATTATGGAAAAGAATATGGCGGTTCCTCAAAAAATCTAAAACTAGACCTACCAGATGATCCAGGCAACACCCACTTCTAGATATTTTTCCAAAATAAGTGACAACACTAAGTAGAGAAGATATATGTATCCTATGTTCACTGCAGCATTATTTACATTAGTCAAGATGTGGAAACAGTCTGTATATCCATTGACGGGTGAATGGATAAAGAAAACATGACATATGTACATATATTCCCTGGTGTCTCAGACAGTAAAGAATCTGCGTGCAATGCAGGACACGTGGGTTCAACTCCTGGGTTGGAAAAATCCCCTTGAGAAGGGAATGGCAACTGACTCCAGTATTCTTGCCTGGAAAACTCCATGGACAGAGGAGCCTGGCAGGCTACAGTCCATGAGGTCGCAAAGAGTCAGACATGACTGTGCAACTAACACTTAAACACACACACACAAATATATACATATAGTAGAATATTATTCAGACATGAAAAATAATGAAACTTTGCCATTTGTGACAACATAGATGGATCTTGAGAGCACTGTGCTAAGTCAAATAAGTCGGACAGGGAAAGACAAATACCATACAATCTCACTTATATGTGGAATCTAAAACAAAATGAAAACTATGCTCATAGATATAGAGAACAGATTGGTAGTTGCCGGAGGCATGGATTTGGGGGTGGGCAAAATGGGTGACAGGAGTCAAAAGGTACAAACTTCTACTTTAAACAATTCCAAGTGGTGTAAAGTACAGCACAGTGACCACAGTTAATAATACTGCATTGCATAGTTGAAAGCTGCTACTACAGCAAATCTTAACAGTTCTTATCACAAGAAAAAAATTCTGTAATTATGTACAATGTTATTAACTAGATTTATTGTGGTGATTCAGTCACAGTACATACAAAATACTGACTCATTAATTTGTATACCTGAAAATGTCAATTATATCTCAATAAAAAATTTTTAATATAAAACATAATTTTATATCTGACAAGTCTACCGTATCAACTATCCTGAAGAAAAGTGCAAATATTTGGATTACCAAAACCCCACAAAAATCAATACACATTTAATTTAGATTTGAATTCAAGATGTTAATGAACTGATACATCCAAAAGGAACAATTTTAAGTAAAAAAAAAAAGCATAGAAAAATTAAAAAAATAATATACAAATGAAGTTAATATTATAAAAGGGTAAATTTCTCACTGCACATATTACTGTTTCTATTTTGGTTATTTCTTTACCTGTGGTGGTGTAATTTTATCATTTGTTTTTTGTCCACCTGAATCTCCCACTACTGCTTTTCTTGTTTCATTTTCCAATGGCATATATTTTGAATCTTCACCTTTAACTTTTAATTTACCAGTACCCATTTCAGTAGGTGTCTTGGTCTTTGCCTCACTTTTAAGAAACTCCTTTTCTTTATTTAGGAAATAGGCAAGTTGCTGCTTAGCTCTTTCAGCTTCCTGTTTTTAAAAGAGTAACTGTCAAGTATCATTTCTGTGACATTTTCCTGCCAATATTATACTTTTCAGGAATCTTCATATATTCATGCCCAACTAATTCTCAATTTTATTTTTACAGAGTAAAAGAAAGTCAAATTAAACCATTGGCATAATACATAGTTTAACAGATCCATAATTAAAATTAAAAACTATGAAGAAATCTCTTCTCTATTTTTATACCCAAGAGGTTCTCCTGCCCAATGGTTTTTAAGGTTCTAGTTATAATATAGGCACAATAAAAGTTAATAAAATGAATACATTATAGAAGGTGAAAGCATGTACCCAAGATAATTAAGACCTATAATATCAAATAGTAAATGTGAAAAATAATTTATTTCTTCTAGAATTAAATCTTTAAAAGTCACTTTTAATAAATTTTAGTTTCATAAAATTAAGTTACTTGTATACAAGAATATATAAATCAGTAAAAAAAGTTCACAATCTCCCCACAAACAGAAAATGTACTGTTAACATATATACTTTTAAATTATTTCTAAATATGCTAGTGCTGCTGCTGCTGCTGCTAAGTTGCTTCAGTCGTGTTCAACTCTGTGCGACCCCATAGACGGCAGCCCACCAGGCTCCCCCATCCCTGAGATTCTCCAGGAAAGAACACTGAAGTGGGTTGCCATTTCCTTCTCTAGTGCATAAAAGTGAAAAGTGAAAGTGAAGTCACTCAGTCATGTCCGACTCTTAGCGATCCCATGGACTGCAGCCCACCAGGCTCCTCTGCCCATAAGCATATATAAATTTTTAATTTTTATCCAGATTGGATCATACTACACACACACACATATATGCTCTTTTCATTAAATAATGTCACAGTATGTTCTCATTGGAGAAGGCAACAGCAACCCACTCCAGTTTTCTTGCCTGGAGAATCCCATGGACAGAGGAGCCTGGCAGGCTACAGTCCACAGGGTTGCAAGAATCGGACCTGATTTAGCGACTAAAGAGAGAGAGAGAGATTCCCATGATGATAAATATACATCCAAATTAGAACAGGTAACAGAAACAAAGTTGATCAGTCCTGTTTGACTCTGTGACCCCATGGACTATACAGTCCATGGAATTCTCCAGGCCAAAATCCTGGAGTGGTTAGCCTTTCCCTTCTCCATGGGATCGTCCCAACCCAGGGATTGAACCCAGGTCTCCCGCACTGCAGGCGAATTCTTTACCAGCTGAGCTACCAGGGAAGCCCTAGGTAACAAGTAAATATTAATAATATATCTTAACTAATTTAGCAAATTGCTTATCAATGGATATATTGGAAATTTAAAAACTTTTGCTATTAAAAATTTCCTATTCTATATACTTGTACAAACTTTGTACACTTTTTATTATTTACAATAAATTCTAGAAGTGGAATGGTTCACTGTAAAGACTATGTCTTTCCAAGACTTTCTCTATATATTTTCTTCCAGAGAAGGTATCAATCCATACTGACAATAGAAGTATATGAAAGACCTGCTCATATCAACATGAACCCACAAATATTAAATATTTCTGTTCCTTCAATTTTTAAAAAATAGTAGGTAAAATATATCTGTAATGCTGCTATTTTAATGTGTTTTATTTGGCTGTACTGAGTCTTAGTTGCAGCACACAGGATCTTCATTGCCCTGTGCAGGATCTTTGAAGCATGCGATCTCTTAGCTGCAGCCTGAAGGATCTAGTTCCCTAACCAGGGATTGAACCCAGCACCCCTGCACTGGAAGCATGGAGGCTTAACCACTGAACCACCCTCTCTCTGTTATTTTTCAATTGCATTTACTTGGTAATTAGTAGAGTTTGTATGCATTTATTGGCAATGCGTGTTTCTCAACTGATATGTCTACGTCCTTTGTCTATTGAGGAGGAAGACTATCCATATTTTCTGTAGATATGTAAAAGACCTTGATATGGAACATTTTAAAGATCTTCCATTTATCTTTATCTTACAAAGTTTTAGCCATAAAAAGTTTTATTTTATATATATAATAGCCAAATATATTAACGTATTCTTTTTTGGTATAATGCTTAGAAAGCCCTGCTTTAGCCAAGACATGCAATTGTTATTCAGTGTTTCTTCCATTTTATACATAGTTCACTTATTATGCCTAAATCTTAAATCAATTTTTAATTTGTTTCAGTATATTAAATCAACTAGAAATCACAAGTTTTTCATACTAGTTTACTTTTATAACTTTAATCCTTCTATAAAAAACTTAATAAGCCAAACAAAATACAAAATTATTATATTCATTTGAATCTGTTTCTGGACTTTTCATTCAGTACCAAATCTAGAACCACACTGCTTTAGTAATATATTTTTATGTCTTATATTAATTTTCGATGAGCAAATCATAATTGTTCTTCTGTAAAATAACCAGTTTCTTATTTCTCAATATATCTTATAATTCTGCTAAGCTCAAAAAGACTCCATCTATATCTAGAAATAAATTGCTTTAAGTGTGTACATCAGTTCTCTCTCTAGCTTACTTCTTTGGAGAGAATAAATAACAAATTTTATGAATATATTTCTACTACATTAAATGAAAATACTATGAGCTGGCAAAACAACATAATATATAGATTCTTGGTTTACAAATTAAAAATTATTCATTTAAAAAGTTGTTTAAGGATATTTTCTTCAATTTTTCACAATATGAAGGAACATGACATCTTTTACCTGTAAAGCTTGTTTCAGTTGTTCCCGAAGAACTTTGTTCTCAATTTCCAGAGCATGTGCTGCTTTCTAGGATATAATATGGGGTGGGGGAGAAAAGTATTCATTTTTTAAAAACTAATTTATTGTCATAATTATCTTTCTAAAACCCATAGATAGCCAAGATGATGACTTGAGCGCAAACATTTACTACACACTTCTTAGGCACAATGACAGATAACTTACACCTCAGCTGGTGAAGAATCTGCCTGAAATGCAGGAGACCCTGGTTTAATTCCTGGGTTGGGAAGATCCCCTGGAGAAGGGCTAGGCTACCAACTCCAGTATTCTTGGGCTTCCTTGGTGGCTCAGCTGATAAAAGAATCTACCTGCAATGTGGGAGACCTGGGCTCAAATCCCTGGCCCTGGGATGGGAAGATCTCCTGGAGAAGGGAATGGATACCCACTCCAGTGTTCTGGCCTGGAGAATTCCATAGACTGCTTAGTCTATGGGGTTGCACAGAGTTGGACAGCGACTTTCACTTACCCTTTCCTAAGAATATAGCAGAATCCAGAGCTTCAGCAACACGAACTTCCCAACATCCATGATACAGTTAAGATTAATTTGAATTTGAAGAAACAGGAAAATGAGACCTACTCTTAAAAGACAATCTACAGGGAAGGTGATTGAAGATGGGGCATAGCAAGAATCTCTTCCCATGGATCAACAAATATACACCTGCAAAGAGATCAACTCCCTGTGAAAAGAACCTTAGAGCTAGTCAAACATGCTCCACAACAAAGAATAAAAAGGACTACATCAAGACAGGTAGTAGAGGAAAAGAAACACTCTCACTAATAAGCATACCCTGAGCATGATGGCACACAACAGAGAGGGATCTCACCAGACAGGCACTTTTGCCAGGGGAGCAAAGAGTTGGTGCCCACGTCAGACACATTGGCTCCTGGATCTACACCAGGGAGAGGAACCCCTGAAATGCCTGGCTTTGAAAAGCAATAGGGCTGACATCCAGTGGTCCAAAGTGCTACAGAAAACTGAGACTCCCTCTTAAACAAGGGCTTGAAAGTGAAAGTGAAGTCGCTCAGTCGTGTGCGACTCTTTGCGACCCCGTGGACTGTCGTCCACCAGGCTCCTCTGTCCATGGGATTCTCCAGGCAAGAATACTGGAGTGGATTGCCATTTCCTTCTCCAGGGGATCTTCCTGACCCAGGGATTGAACCCAGGTCTCCCGCATTGCAGGCAGATGCTTTAACCTCTGAGCCACCAGCTTACATGTGCTCAATTACACTATGACAAAAGAAGCAAGAATATACAATGAGGAAAAAAGAGCCTCTTCAGTAATCGGTATTTGGAATAGAGTGGAACTGGATTACCTTTTACATCATATACAAAAATATCTCAAATGGATTAAAGGCTTAAATATAAGACCTGAAGCCATAAATCATCTAGAAGAAAACACAGGCAGTTAGCTCTCTGAAATAGGTTTTAGCCACATTTTCTGTATATGTCTCAACAAAAGGAAACAAAGGTAAAAATAAATGGAACCCAAACTAAAAGGTTTTCATACAGTCAAAGTATCAGCAAAACAATACAGTTACCTAGTAAATTAGAGACGATATCTGCAAATGAGATATCGAATAAGGGATAAATATCTAAAATATACAAAGAACTTGTAAAAGTCAACCTCAAAAGATAAAACCTAGAGGGGTGGGATGGGGAGGGAGATTCAAAAGGGAGGTGATATATATATATATCTATGGTTGATTCATGTTGAGGTTTGACAAAAAATAACAAAATTGTGTAAAGCAATTATCCTTCAGTTAAAAAATAAATGAATTAAAAAAAAAAAACCTGGGCAGAGTACCTAAACAGACATTCTTCCAAAGGAGACAAATAGACAACCAATACATATAAAGATACTCAATATCACTAATAATCTGGGAAATACAAACCAAAACCACAGTGAGATACTCCCTTTTCCCGGTCAAAATCATGAGTATCAAAAAGAAAAGAAATAACAAGAGGAAGGATATCAGGAAAAGGGAAAATTGGTACAGCCATTGTGGAAAGTAGAATAGAGATTCCTCAAAAAATTAAAAATAGAATGGCCATATGATCCAGTAATTTCACTTCTAGGTACTTACCACCTCCCTCAAATTCAATGATATATGTACCTCTACATTAACTGCAATCCCTGATATTTTGTTAAAGCAGCCTGAAGGGATTAAGACATGGCCCAAATGAACTAAAACACTAAAGACTTAAAACATGATGGAATTATAATTTTTTAAGTACACAAAATGCTGTTCTATATAAAATCATGATGGATTTCTAAAATGGCCTCCAGGATCTCCGTCCCTAAGGTTATGCTCTGTATAGTCCACTCTTTTGAATGTGGATACCACCTATGACTTGCTTTTAGTCAACAGAATATTGCACAGTGATGAGATGCCACTTTATTAGCCTGCGCTACATAGTTGACCTTTGAACAAGATGGGTTTGAATCACATGAGCCCACTTATACAAGGATATTTTTCAACGAATATAGTACCCATATTTTCACTTTACAGATGTTTAACTAAACGTGGAGGAAGTTTATGTCTGGTTAGAGATCACAATTTGTGGAATCAAAGAACTAGGGTTTGAGTCCTGATTCTATCCAAGTCATTTTACCTTTGTGCCTTTTGGTGAGTCATTTATCAATTCTTTTGTTTCTGAGGCAGAGATAGCAGTATGCAGATTTTCAACTGTGAGGGAGTGGGTGCTATCCCTAACCCTCATGTTGTTCAAGGATCCATTATATAGCTACATTGAAAAGGTATCATTCGTGATCATGTTATTCATGTTATATTACATAAGACTGTCTTAGCAAAAAAGAAAAAAGAGAGAGAAAGAGACTCTTAGCTGGCCTTTAAGAGGATGTAAGATGCTATAAAGTAAACTGTTTATGAAGAAGGCCACTGGCTAAGTGCCCCAGTCCAACAACTGCAAAGAACTTAAGCTTGCCACTTCCACTTGAGCTTGGAAGAGGACCCCCATGTGACCAAAAAAAAAAAAGAGAGAGACTAGCCAACACCATGACCGCAGTTTGGTGAGTCCTTGAGCACAGGTTACAACTAAGCCATGCTCAGACTCCTAAGCCATTCAAACCATGAAAACAATTTAATTATTTTAAGCTGCAAAATATGAGGTAGCTTGTTATGCAGGAATAGAAAACNGAGACTAGCCAACACCATGACCGCAGTTTGGTGAGTCCTTGAGCACAGGTTACAACTAAGCCATGCTCAGACTCCTAAGCCATTCAAACCATGAAAACAATTTAATTATTTTAAGCTGCAAAATATGAGGTAGCTTGTTATGCAGGAATAGAAAACTAATACTATAAAGTTGTTCCTTTTATATTCAGTATCTCAAGAAGTACTCTCATTTTCTTCCCAAATTTATGCTCTGTGATTCTTGAAACATGCACGTATATACTGTGGGACAGTTAAGTCCAGTCACTCAGTGGAAGAGAGTAACCAAATGGGTGACATGATGCTCTGATGGTTAAGAAGTTTTAACTTTCAGCAAAAGAAAGTTTATCAAAGAGAAGATAAAGAGTTCCTTGTATTCTTTTCAAAATACACATGGATTACATGAAAAAGATTGAGCTATATTAACAATCTCTGAAATATTTTCCTATTTGCCGCTTGCATCTCACACCTTTCTGAGATAGATGGGACAGCTATTATTTTACCCATTTTAGATGAAACACAAAGTTTAAGTAGGTTAAAGGGACTAATGTCACTTAACTAGTAAGTCTGTTCTGACTCATAATATGGTATTCTTTTCTCTATGACATTGCCTATAATTGAGTGAATAACAATAATTTTCATAACCTTGACAGTAAACATATCTGAATTCACCATTTGATTTTCTAAAACTTGCTGAAAAAAATTCAACCAATAGTAAAGAAGCATTGTAAGAAGAAATTTAGTACACACGCACACACACAAACACACATACACCTGTATTCACATACATATGTTGTCTATATAAACAGTTATCAGAGCATTATTAATCAAATTTAGATGCACAGGGAGAGATTCTGTGTTACCTGGACTTGAGGCATGTTGTCTTTTACTTTAAGCTCTTTCCCTACAGACTTCTTCCTGAAAAAGAAATATTTTTAAATAAATCAAGATGTTTTATGATATCTGATGACTATGCTTTCTTGATGAGTACTTAAATCATTTTAAAGAAATGAAATTTTGAGAGGTGCACTCAAGACGATGGAGTAGGAACACCCTGAACCTAACCTCCTCCCAGAGGCACATCTATTAGAACTATTTACAGAGCAACTATTGATGAGAATGACATGAAGACCACCAGAGAAGATTTCCACAAATAAAGATATAATGAAGTTAATTACTATGAGATGAATATGAAGGGCAAAGACTCAGTATAGTGAAGAAGCACACCCCTGAGTAGGTGACCCACAAATGGCAGCACAATCACAATTGCAGTGTTTCTCCCCCAAGGAATGAGGGGTCTGAGTTCCACATCAGGCTCCCTACCCCAGGGGTGCTATTCTGAGAAGACAAATCCCAAGAATATCTGGCTGTGAAGGATAACAGGGCTTGCATATTGGAGAGAAAGAGGGCTGAATCTATGTAGGAAATACAGAGCCTACTCTTACAAGGAGCATGCAAATCTCACATGCTCTTAGTCCCCCAGTATAGGGGCAATAATTTAAAAGAAGCCACGGGGCTTCCTTGGTGGTCCAGTGGTTAGGAACCTGCTTTCCAATTCAGGGGACACAGGTTCAATCCCTGATCAGAGCACTAAGATCCCATATGCTATGGGGCAACTAAGCCTGCATACCACAACTACAGAGCNAAAAAAAAAAAAAAAGTAAAAGAAGCCAGGGTTTGACCTAGTTGCTGATCTTGGAGAGCCTCCTAGAGAAGCAGGAGGCAGCTGAGACTCCCTCTGGGGACACAGAGGCTGGTGATAGCCATTTTTGTGAGCTCATTCCACCATGAGGACAAAGTGCTGGCAGAACCATTTTAGAGTCTTCCCTTTAGACTATTAGTAGTTAGTCTAATAGTCTAATTGGCTTATCTACTCACCAGCCAACTGAAACTAACCCAAGACATCCCTGAACCCCAGCCTGGGTACCCAGCCCTGTCCACCAGAAGGCCAGCAGCCACTACGTGAGGCATGGTCTAGCACCTTACCTTAGGAAACAAAAAAATCTCAAATAAACAATCTCACCTTACACCTAAAGGAATTAGAAAAAGAACAAAGTCCAAAAATCAGTAGAAGGAAAGAAAAAAGAGGCTGGAGCAGAAATAAATGAAATAAAGATTAAAAAAATTTTTTGAAGATCTATAAAACTAACAGCTGGTTTTGAAAAGTTAAACAAAATTGATAAAACTTTATCCCAACTAAAAGAAGAAAGAGGGGACCCAAATAAGTAGAAAATGAAAGAGAATTTATAAAAAAAATTAAAGAAGTTATAACACACACCACAGAAACACATAAGAGATTAGCACAATTATACACAATAAAAAGGACAACTTAGGAAAAAATGGAAAAATTCCTAGAAACAATTTCCCAAGACTGAATCAGGAAGAAATAGAAAATATGAATAGCACAATTACCAGAAATGAAATTGAATCAGTAATCAAAAAATTCCCAATGAAAGAAAATCCACAATCAGATCACTTCATAGGTTAGTTTTACCAAACATTTAAAAAATAATTAACACTTAGCCTTCCCAAACTATTCAAAAATTTAAAGAGAAAGGAACACTCTGAACTCATTCTATGAGGCCAACAAAACCCTGATATTAAAACTAGACAAAGATACCACAAAAAGGAAAGTTACAGATCAACATCACTGATAAATATAGATATAAAAATCTTCAACAAAATATTAGCAAACCAAATTCAACAATATACTAAAAGAATTATAGGACTTCCCTGGTGGCCCAGTAGTTGACAGTCTGCCTGCCAATGCAGGTGACATGGATCTGATCCCTACTCTGGGAAGATCCCATATGCTGTGCAGCTACTAATCCCATGCACCAGAAGTACTGAACCCATGGTTTAGAGTCTGTATGCCACAAGAGAAGCCACTGCAATGAGAAGCCTGTGTACCACAATCAGAGAGTAGACACTGCTCACTGCAAACAGAGAAAGCCTGCACGCAGAAATGAAGACCCAGTGCAGCCACAGATAAATTTTTTTTTTAAAGGATCATACACCATGATCAAGTGGAATTCTAACCATTGTTGCAAGGATAATCTGACATCCGAAAGTCAATCAACATGATAAAGTACATTAACAACAAAGAATAAATATTATATGATCATCTCAATAGATGAAGAAAAATGTTTGACTAAGTTCAAAATCCATTTACAAGAAAAACTCTAAACAAATTAGATACAGAGGGAATATACCTCAACATAATAAATGTCTTATATGACAAACCCAAAGCCAACAACATACTCTATGAGAAAAAACTGAAAACATTTTCTCTAACATCAAGAACAAGACAAGAATGCCCACCAATTTTATTCAGTATTTTCCAGACAAGACAAAGCATAAAAGGAATCCAAATTGGAAAAGAAGAAATAAAACTGTCATTGTTTCCACATGACATGATATTATATTTAGAAAATCCTAAATATGCTATCAAAAAATTATTAGAAATAAGTGAACTCAGTAACATTGAAGGATACAAAATAAATGTACAGAAATCTGATGTGTCTCATATACTAACAACAGACTACTAGAGAAATTAAGGTGAGTCCCTTCACTGTTCATTTGAAACTACAACCACATTGTTGTTGATTATACCCCAATGTAAAATAAAAAGTTTAAAAAAGAGAGAAATTAAGAAAACAATCCCAGTCACAATTGCATCAAAAAAGAATAAAGTACTTAGGAATACATCTCAAGGAGGTACAAGACCTGTACCTGGATGCCCATAAAAAGATGATAAAAGAATTAAAAATAACATAAGCAAATGGAAAAATAGTTCATGTTCATGAATCAGAAGAATTAACACTGTTAAAATGACCATACCATTATTCAGAGAAATCTATCTATATAAAAATACCAAAGGCATTTTTCACAGAACTAGAACAAATAATTCTAAAATTTCTATGGTAACACAAAAGACCCCAAATAGCCAAAACAATCATGAGAAAGAACAGAACTGGTGGTTATCATGTACCCAGATTCTAAGATTTGGTAATACAGTTTGAAATCAGAGCATAAAAACAGACACACAATTCAGTGAAACAGAATAGAAATTCCAAAAATAAATCCATATGTATATAGTCAATGAATCTAAGACAATGAAGGCAAAAATGTACATTGGGGAAAAAAGCATCTTCTTCAATAAACAATGCTGGGAAAACTAAACAGTTACATGTAAAAGAATTATATTGGACTACATTCTCACATCACATACAAAAATAAACTCAAAGACTTAAATATAAGACCTGAAACCATAAAACTCCTAGAAGAAAACATAAGTGGTACACTCTTTGACACTGATGTTAGCCATATTTTTGGCATGTCTCCCCAGGCAAGAGAAATCAGAACAAGTAAACAAATGGAACTACATCAAATTAAAAAGCTTTGCACAGCAAAGGAAACTATCAACAGAATGAAAAGTCAGGCTACTATATGGGAGAAGATATTTCCAAATAATATATCTGTTAAGGGTCAATATTCAAATACAAAAAACTCTCGCAACATAAAAAAACCCTAAAACCTGATTTTAAAATGGCAGAGAATCTGAATAGATATTTTTCTGAACAAGGCATCTAGACAGCTGACAAGGTACACGAAAAGATGCTCAACAATACTAATCATCAGGGAAACGCAAATTAAAATCTCAATGATATATCTTTACACCTGTCACAATAGCTATTACCAAAAAGACAACAAGTAAGTATTGGCAAAAATGTAAAGAAAAGGGAACTCATGGTGCTTTGATGTTGGGAAAAGAAATTGGTGAAGTTACTATGAAAATCAGTACAAGAGTTCTTCAAAAAATTAAAAATAATACTACCACATGATCCAGCAAATCTACTTCAAGTATTTTTCCAAAGAAAACAAAAATACTCTCCCCAAAATGCCCCACATTTATTGTAGCATTATTTACAACTGCCAAGTCATGAAAGCAAGTACTTAAGTACCCATCAACAGATGAATGGATAAAGATGTGGTGTATGTATGTGTGACATATACATACAAATATACGCACACACACGTATGTGCTTAGTCGCTCAGTTGTGTCCAGTTCTTTGCGACCCCATGGATTGTAGCCTGCCAGGCTCCTCTGTCAATGGGGATTCTCCAAGTAAGAATACTGCAGTGGGCTGTCCAGGGGATCTTCCCAACCCAGGGATTGAAGCCAGGTCTCCCACACTGCAGGCAGATTCTTTACCATCTGAGGCAGCAGGGAAGCCCCATATATAAATGTGTGTGTATACAAACATACATACACACACCCACATATATATATAAAAGAAATAAAAAAGAATGAAATCCTGCCATCTGTGACAAAATGGATGGACCTAGAGGGTATTATACTAAATGAAATAAGTCAGGTAAAGAAAAATACTGTATGATTTCACTTGTACATGGAATCTGAAAAACAAAACAAATGAACAAATACAGCAAAACAAACAAACTTATAGATACAGAGAACAAACTGGTCATTACCAGAAGGGAGGAGGACAGAGGGATAATTAAAACAGGTAAGGAACATTAAGAAGTACAAACATCTAGCTATAAAATTAGTAAAAGTCATGGAGATATAATGTACAGAATAGGGAATATAGTCATTAATATAATAATAACTGTCTGTGACAGGTATGATTATTTTTAAACACATTAAAATATCAAATTACTATGCTGTATGGTGTTGGTGGTAATTGAGCCACTAAGTCATGACCGACTCTTGCGGTCCCATGGACTGAAGCCTGCCAGGCTCCTCTGTCCAAGGGATTCTCCAGGCAAGAATACTGGAGTGGGTTGCCATTTCCTTCTCCAACTATGCTGTATACCTGTAACTAATATACAATTATACTTCATAAAAAAGAAATCAAATTTCATAAAAAATGCATATTTTTATCAATTATACTTCAATTTAAGAAAAGAAATTCCTATTTTTAAAAGCCATAAAATTCATAAAGCTTAAATGATAAATAACTGAATAACATTTGTCAAACTAACATCTCATTGGTATGATTAAAATATGCTAAGCTGAGAAGGGAAAACGATTTTCAAAGTACACTGGTCATTTTTTCTTCTCTGATTTTCTTTTCATCTCTTAAGAAAGACCATTTGTCTGGTAAGTTTCTTTTTAGACTTTGTTGAACTCTACAAAGATTGAATTAATAGTTTCCTTTTTAAACTATATTTATATTAGGGTTTAATCAAGAAATTTCCAATGGCATAAATTATTTTATATTAATAAGGAAAATATTCTCTTAATAAGGCCACTGTAAAATAACCCACTTTAAAATCAGATACTTTTCTTCATAAAATAAGACAACTAAGAAGTGCAGTAAAAAGGAACAGCCCAGACTGGGGAGAGGGGTTAACACACAAACCACAAATCATGAGCTAACACATCAATGAAACATTGTAAATCCTTTCATCTCTAAAATTATTTGGGTTTGTCTACCTATACCTGAATATCTTGTGATTTTCTCTAACCCATTTTTAGTTCTTTGTTCTTCCCTTCTCAGCTTTCTCCCACCCATATCCTGATCTGCTTATAAAACTATACATTTGCTATTGTTGTGTTTTTATAAACCTGTTAATAAATTATGTTTACATGACTTTAAATTGTATAAAATGAAAATATAAATTATAAGTAAAAAAATATTAACAAATATCTTTTTGTCTTACACTTCTGAATCTTCAGATTTTCCTTTGTCCTTTTTCTTCTCTGTTTTCATAACTTTCTTTGTTCGCTCACTTGTAGCCTTTGTTTTCTGTGTAGTTTTATATATGCCAGAAATAGGAAGAAAATATATCATAAGTAATACATGATAATATACATTACTTAGATTTCCATTTTACTCTGAGAATCACCACACTGTGTTTTAAGGGAAATTATTGAATAAAAGCAAAACAAAAATAAAGATAGAGCCAGAATGTTTGTTACAGTGCTATATAGAATGTAATCCACCAAATAAGCTAATACATATGAAACAAATTCCTCTGACAAATTACAGTCAGTTCTTCTATAACACTGTATATGCCATCTGGAAAATCACCTCCCTGTGAAAAATCATATGATAAAAACTGCAGGATACATGGGGGGAAAGAGTCTAGGTTATGCAAAAACACTGTCAATGATACAGATAAAAAACTAAAACCTATTAGGAACATTAGTTCAGTTTTACATAGTTAAATGATTAAGAAATAAGATACTATGAGAAACATAGCTCTTTATTCTAAAAAAGAAATCAAGTTTCTTTGTGGAAATGAGCATCAAACAGATTTCAAGTTGAGCACTATTAAGCAGTATTGGAAGGAGGATTTCTGAAATTGGACAAAAATTTCTAACACCTGGATTGGTGTGATACACTATATACCTGGTAAACTAAGGAAGCTTGCAGAAGCTATTTTCTACCTTCACCTAGTATTATTTCCAGATGAATTTGTGTGTAAGCAATTGTAAAATTCACATTATGCTCAAACTGTTCAGTCATGTTGGAACAAGTTTGCATTTCAAAACAAATATTATAGCAGAACTGTGATGTTTTAAACTATTTTTGAACTACTATGTAGTATCAGGTTATTTTATACAAGAAAGTATAAAAAAATTTGACAATTAGATTACTAAAAATTTTAGACAAGCTTAACAATAGAGACCTATTATGATACTGAGTGGTTATTTCCTACTTCAGACCACAACTTCCAACAGATAACAAATTCATCATAGCAAAGTTCTCACAAGTTAAACACCAAGTGTAATAATTTCCATAAAACACAGAAAGTTAGTATAATAATACATTTTTAATGAAAATTGTTAAGGTTGCCAAACAGTTTAAATCTGAATTTTGGTATGTATTTCCTATTGAGAAAAATCTAATATATGGGCAATCAAAACACACTAAAATAATGAAAGGGATAAAAGAATTAAAAAATAATGAACATATCATCAGTGAGCTACGGGATAAATTCAAATGGATTAATATGCTTACAACTGGAATTCATGATGGAGAAAAGGAGTGGGAAAAGAATATTTGAAGAAATAATGGCCGATTTTTTTCAAATTTGATGAAAACTACAAATCTACAACAGTATAAGGAAAACTAACCCCCAAGACACGTAATCAAATTACTTTAAAGCAGTAATAAAAAGAAAATCTTAAAAGTGGACAGAAGAGACACAATAAGGAGAACAGACACAATAAGCAGACATAATAAGGAGGGTTAGGGTTAGGTTTAGAACAAGACTTCTTGCAAGCCTGAAGAGAAAGGAATAACATCTTTAAAGCACTGGAAAGGGGGGGAAAAGGTAAACCAAAAATTCTTTATTCGGAAAAAATATCTTTCACAACTGAAGGCAAAAAAATTTGTCCAGAAATCAAAGAGCAGCAACCCTGCACAACAAAATGACAAAGAATCCTTCAAAGAGAAGAAAAATGGTATCAGATGGAAATAAGGAAATAAACAAATAAAGAATACAATAAATGATAATTATTTGGGTAAATATAAACACCATTTTCCTGTTAATTAAATCTCTTTAAAGGGCAATATTTTACAACAAAACTAATAACAATGTGTTATACAGTAGTAAAATGTTTAAAAACAATAGCACAAAAGCTGGAAAGGGAAAAACGAAAGTATGTTTTAAGGTTCTTATACATAAAGTAATTCAGTATCACTTGAACAGAGACTACAATAAGTTAAAAACAAGATTGTAAACTCCAAAGCAAAATAAGCAACCCACTGAGCAGCAAATTAAAAAGTCATACAGACACTGCTACCTGAAAGCAGGGTGCTGTTGCAACACAACTAAAACTGTGGAAGTGGCTTTGAAACAAGGCAGTGGGCAGGGGATGGAGGAATTTTATGCCGTATAAAAAGAAATTCATGAAAAAATAATATGACAAAAGAAAAAATCCTTTCATCTGATACATTGTTTTAAGAGACAGAGAGAGAAACAGAAAGGCAGGCTGCCTGATCACAAGAATAACAAAAAAATTCCCCTTGAAATTAGGAATAAAAAATGCCCACCTTCAACATGTCTATTATTCTAGAGATCTTTGCCAGTATAAGAAAGAAAATTTGGGCTATCGTTTACAGATATGTCGATTATGCAAGCAGAAAAATAAAAATCTAACCATTATGATAGTGTGACTAGGTTTGTAGATGTAAAATACAATACACAAAAATTTGATACATTTCCCTAGCAATAGTATTAAAATATTTTAATATATCAACTAACTTAGCATAGAAATAAAAGCTCCTAACATTAACGTAACAAAGACAAATAAGACCTTTAAGAAGAAAATCATAATATTCATTGTAAGTGTTATGTATAACTTCATTGCAAGTATAGAATTTGACAATTCTAAAATTTACAAGAAAGGGCAAAGGTCAAAAATAAATTCTCATAAATAACAAGGTGAATTCACTTGCCCTACAAAATATCAGGACTTACTTTAAATACATAATCATTAAAGGTCTCAAGTATTGGTATAGGAATAGACAAGGGCAACAGAAAAGAATAGAAAGAGCAGAAACAGATCTTTTTATGCAGTGATATTCTCTAGCAACATCATACCAAAACATACATCTCTAGGAGATCCTATTTAGGAAATTATAGCAGACAGCCAGGTGATAGCAGGAAAGGAATAAGGAGTCAGCAGACTGCTGTTCTGTCGCTCAGCGGTGTCTGACTCTGTTGCGACCCCATGGACTGCAGCATGCCNAATGGATGGACCTAGAGGGTATTATACTAAATGAAATAAGTCAGGTAAAGAAAAATACTGTATGATTTCACTTGTACATGGAATCTGAAAAACAAAACAAATGAACAAATACAGCAAAACAAACAAACTTATAGATACAGAGAACAAACTGGTCATTACCAGAAGGGAGGAGGACAGAGGGATAATTAAAACAGGTAAGGAACATTAAGAAGTACAAACATCTAGCTATAAAATTAGTAAAAGTCATGGAGATATAATGTACAGAATAGGGAATATAGTCATTAATATAATAATAACTGTCTGTGACAGGTATGATTATTTTTAAACACATTAAAATATCAAATTACTATGCTGTATGGTGTTGGTGGTAATTGAGCCACTAAGTCATGACCGACTCTTGCGGTCCCATGGACTGAAGCCTGCCAGGCTCCTCTGTCCAAGGGATTCTCCAGGCAAGAATACTGGAGTGGGTTGCCATTTCCTTCTCCAACTATGCTGTATACCTGTAACTAATATACAATTATACTTCATAAAAAAGAAATCAAATTTCATAAAAAATGCATATTTTTATCAATTATACTTCAATTTAAGAAAAGAAATTCCTATTTTTAAAAGCCATAAAATTCATAAAGCTTAAATGATAAATAACTGAATAACATTTGTCAAACTAACATCTCATTGGTATGATTAAAATATGCTAAGCTGAGAAGGGAAAACGATTTTTAAAGTACACTGGTCATTTTTTCTTCTCTGATTTTCTTTTCATCTCTTAAGAAAGACCATTTGTCTGGTAAGTTTCTTTTTAGACTTTGTTGAACTCTACAAAGATTGAATTAATAGTTTCCTTTTTAAACTATATTTATATTAGGGTTTAATCAAGAAATTTCCAATGGCATAAATTATTTTATATTAATAAGGAAAATATTCTCTTAATAAGGCCACTGTAAAATAACCCACTTTAAAATCAGATACTTTTCTTCATAAAATAAGACAACTAAGAAGTGCAGTAAAAAGGAACAGCCCAGACTGGGGAGAGGGGTTAACACACAAACCACAAATCATGAGCTAACACATCAATGAAACATTGTAAATCCTTTCATCTCTAAAATTATTTGGGTTTGTCTACCTATACCTGAATATCTTGTGATTTTCTCTAACCCATTTTTAGTTCTTTGTTCTTCCCTTCTCAGCTTTCTCCCACCCATATCCTGATCTGCTTATAAAACTATACATTTGCTATTGTTGTGTTTTTATAAACCTGTTAATAAATTATGTTTACATGACTTTAAATTGTATAAAATGAAAATATAAATTATAAGTAAAAAAATATTAACAAATATCTTTTTGTCTTACACTTCTGAATCTTCAGATTTTCCTTTGTCCTTTTTCTTCTCTGTTTTCATAACTTTCTTTGTTCGCTCACTTGTAGCCTTTGTTTTCTGTGTAGTTTTATATATGCCAGAAATAGGAAGAAAATATATCATAAGTAATACATGATAATATACATTACTTAGATTTCCATTTTACTCTGAGAATCACCACACTGTGTTTTAAGGGAAATTATTGAATAAAAGCAAAACAAAAATAAAGATAGAGCCAGAATGTTTGTTACAGTGCTATATAGAATGTAATCCACCAAATAAGCTAATACATATGAAACAAATTCCTCTGACAAATTACAGTCAGTTCTTCTATAACACTGTATATGCCATCTGGAAAATCACCTCCCTGTGAAAAATCATATGATAAAAACTGCAGGATACATGGGGGGAAAGAGTCTAGGTTATGCAAAAACACTGTCAATGATACAGATAAAAAACTAAAACCTATTAGGAACATTAGTTCAGTTTTACATAGTTAAATGATTAAGAAATAAGATACTATGAGAAACATAGCTCTTTATTCTAAAAAAGAAATCAAGTTTCTTTGTGGAAATGAGCATCAAACAGATTTCAAGTTGAGCACTATTAAGCAGTATTGGAAGGAGGATTTCTGAAATTGGACAAAAATTTCTAACACCTGGATTGGTGTGATACACTATATACCTGGTAAACTAAGGAAGCTTGCAGAAGCTATTTTCTACCTTCACCTAGTATTATTTCCAGATGAATTTGTGTGTAAGCAATTGTAAAATTCACATTATGCTCAAACTGTTCAGTCATGTTGGAACAAGTTTGCATTTCAAAACAAATATTATAGCAGAACTGTGATGTTTTAAACTATTTTTGAACTACTATGTAGTATCAGGTGATTTTATACAAGAAAGTATAAAAAATTTGACAATTAGATTACTAAAAATTTTAGACAAGCTTAACAATAGAGACCTATTATGATACTGAGTGGTTATTTCCTACTTCAGACCACAACTTCCAACAGATAACAAATTCATCATAGCAAAGTTCTCACAAGTTAAACACCAAGTGTAATAATTTCCATAAAACACAGAAAGTTAGTATAATAATACATTTTTAATGAAAATTGTTAAGGTTGCCAAACAGTTTAAATCTGAATTTTGGTATGTATTTCCTATTGAGAAAAATCTAATATATGGGCAATCAAAACACACTAAAATAATGAAAGGGATAAAAGAATTAAAAAATAATGAACATATCATCAGTGAGCTACGGGATAAATTCAAATGGATTAATATGCTTACAACTGGAATTCATGATGGAGAAAAGGAGTGGGAAAAGAATATTTGAAGAAATAATGGCCGATTTGTTTCAAATTTGATGAAAACTACAAATCTACAACAGTATAAGGAAAACTAACCCCCAAGACACGTAATCAAATTACTTTAAAGCAGTAATAAAAAGAAAATCTTAAAAGTGGACAGAAGAGACACAATAAGGAGAACAGACACAATAAGCAGACATAATAAGGAGGGTTAGGGTTAGGTTTAGAACAAGACTTCTTGCAAGCCTGAAGAGAAAGGAATAACATCTTTAAAGCACTGGAAAGGGGGGGAAAAGGTAAACCAAAAATTCTTTGTTCGGAAAAAATATCTTTCAAAACTGAAGGCAAAAAAATTTATCCAGAAATCAAAGAGCAGCAACCCTGCACAACAAAATGACAAAGAATCCTTCAAAGAGAAGAAAAATGGTATCAGATGGAAATAAGGAAATAAACAAATAAAGAATACAATAAATGATAATTATTTGGGTAAATATAAACACCATTTTCCTGTTAATTAAATCTCTTTAAAGGGCAATATTTTACAACAAAACTAATAACAATGTGTTATACAGTAGTAAAATGTTTAAAAACAATAGCACAAAAGCTGGAAAGGGAAAAACGAAAGTATGTTTTAAGGTTCTTATACATAAAGTAATTCAGTATCACTTGAACAGAGACTACAATAAGTTAAAAACAAGATTGTAAACTCCAAAGCAAAATAAGCAACCCACTGAGCAGCAAATTAAAAAGTCATACAGACACTGCTACCTGAAAGCAGGGTGCTGTTGCAACACAACTAAAACTGTGGAAGTGGCTTTGAAACAAGGCAGTGGGCAGGGGATGGAGGAATTTTATGCCGTATAAAAAGAAATTCATGAAAAAATAATATGACAAAAGAAAAAATCCTTTCATCTGATACATTGTTTTAAGAGACAGAGAGAGAAACAGAAAGGCAGGCTGCCTGATCACAAGAATAACAAAAAAATTCCCCTTGAAATTAGGAATAAAAAATGCCCACCTTCAACATGTCTATTATTCTAGAGATCTTTGCCAGTATAAGAAAGAAAATTTGGGCTATCGTTTACAGATATGTCGATTATGCAAGCAGAAAAATAAAAATCTAACCATTATGATAGTGTGACTAGGTTTGTAGATGTAAAATACAATACACAAAAATTTGATACATTTCCCTAGCAATAGTATTAAAATATTTTAATATATCAACTAACTTAGCATAGAAATAAAAGCTCCTAACATTAACGTAACAAAGACAAATAAGACCTTTAAGAAGAAAATCATAATATTCATTGTAAGTGTTATGTATAACTTCATTGCAAGTATAGAATTTGACAATTCTAAAATTTACAAGAAAGGGCAAAGGTCAAAAATAAATTCTCATAAATAACAAGGTGAATTCACTTGCCCTACAAAATATCAGGACTTACTTTAAATACATAATCATTAAAGGTCTCAAGTATTGGTATAGGAATAGACAAGGGCAACAGAAAAGAATAGAAAGAGCAGAAACAGATCTTTTTATGCAGTGATATTCTCTAGCAACATCATACCAAAACATACATCTCTAGGAGATCCTATTTAGGAAATTATAGCAGACAGCCAGGTGATAGCAGGAAAGGAATAAGGAGTCAGCAGACTGCTGTTCTGTCGCTCAGTGGTGTCTGACTCTGTTGCGACCCCATGGACTGCAGCATGCCAGGCTTGCCTGCCCTTCATCCTCTACCACAGCTTGCTCAGACTCATGTCCAATGAGTTCATTATGCCAAACAACCATCTCATCCTCTGTTAGGCTGAATATTGTCACCCTGACTGTTTAACTTATATGCAGAGTACATCATGAGAAACACTGGGCTGGATGAAGCACAAACTGGAATCAAGATTGCCAGGAGAAATATCAATAACTTCAGATATGCAGATGACACCATCCTTATGGCAGAAAGCGAATAAAAACTAAAGAGTCTCTTGATGAAAGTGAAAGAGGNTTAAAAAAAAAAAACTCTTTAGAAAGTGGGAATAGGGACTTCCCTGGTGGTTAAGAATCTGCCCTGAAATGAAGGAGATGTGGGTTCGATCCCTGGTGGGGGAACTAAGAGCCTGCATGCTACATAGCACGGCCAAAAAGAAAGAGAGAAAGGAAGAAATAAAAACATTCAGACTGGACAAGAAGTAAAACTGTCCTTATTTGAAGATGACATAATTGCTTAGGTACAAAACCCCGAAGTATCTATAGAAAAATTCTAGAATGAAAAACAGTACATTTAGCAAGTGTGTAAGATATATGATCAACACATGAAAAATAAATCATATTTTTATATACTAATAACAAGGGAAAAAATAAAAAACACAATGCCATTAAAAATCATTCCAAGTAGCATGATATTAATGTATAAATCTAAATAAAAATATATCAGATCTGTATGATGAAAATTACAGAATGCTGAAAAAAATAAAACAAGAAAAAGAAATCAAATAAACCAAGAAACATACTGTGTTTGAAAGACTCAACACAGTTGTTGGGTTTGAAAGATCCAACATAGTTATTTTATTATATGAAGCCAAACCCAATCCCTAACAAAATTAATTATAAAATGCAATCACTTTAATAGTTATATCATTTCAATATATACAACAAAGATATTTGTTAAAATTCAATAATCTCTTCAATGTTTGGGATTCTTTTATTTAGTAAACCAAAAAATAGAAAAATAATTTCTTAACCCAATAAAGACTACACATTTGCAAATCAACTCCAACCAAAGCTTAAATATTAAGCAGGAGATACATTAGCATCAAAAGTAAGCTCAAGATACAAATATGCCTTAATTAAACTTTAAGATAAGTATTTGGCAGAAGATGGAAAAAATCAGTACAGTACTTTCAGGTCTCCTAAGATGATCATTTTCATGGATGGCAAATTCAGAGAACATATACAGATTCTAAAAGAAAATCTTAGCCCTTTACAGCATTAATGTCTCTACATTAGCATTACATATACTTACAGAAAAGGTTAAATCTTCATGTTCAGGCTTCACAATTGCTTTTTCTCCATTTTGAGTACCATATCCATAGGTTTCTTCCAAACTGGAAACCACCTATGAGAAATATCAAAGCGAATTATGTACTTATGGTGTAAAAATTGTATTTATTAATATATTAAACATAAAAATGTACTTAATCATGTCAGAATCATTTTAGCAGTAAGACTTATTTCTGCCAGTGCCATACACTGAAAATTTCCATCTCATGCCCCACCTCATATCATCCTGAAGAAGCAGTATTATAGTCCTTGATGTCTCTCAATGAAGACAGGCCCTGTGACTCTATTTCTGCAATGAAGGAAGAGTCTATGAACAGCTGAAGCCTCAACTCTACTTACCACCTCAAAATCTGACCTGACTTTAGGAAAAATAGAGAGATGGAGACCACAAAACCATCCGTTTTTAAAGCAAATTCTCTGAGCTAACCCTTTGAACTTTGAGCAAACTTGTACTTTGGAAGTTTGATGAACTATACTTTTTGTATATTTGTTCTATTCCTCACTGTTCTCACTTGGTATTGAGTGCATGTACAACTACTCAATTCTGGATCAATGTGCAAAAAAGAATCTCAGAGAAAAGGAGATTCCCGCCCCACCCCCAACATTGAGAGCTAGAGTTTCTAAAGTGCAGAGAAGAGCTAATAGAGCAAGCATGAAACTTAGAAAGGCCTATTCTTAGAAAGATCTGCTTATGTCTCAGAACCTGTATTTCAGGAGGATTCCCACTGTTTGCTGACTGATGATAATGGCTCATTGTCCCTAAATTCACTGTACAAACTGTATGATTTATGCTGAACACCTGCTTTCCTTCAGGGAGTATGGAATTTTGGTACATGCAGTCACGAAATTAAAAGATGCTTGCTCTTTGTCTATGACAAACCTAGACAGTGTATTAAAAAGCAGAGACATCACTTTGCCCACAAAGGTTTGTATAGTCAAAACTATGCCTTTTCCAGTAGTCACGTACAGATGTAAGAGTTGGACCATAAAGAAAGCTGAGCACTGAAGAATTGATGCCTTCAAATTATGGTGCTGGAGAAGATTCTTGAGAGTCCCTTGGACAACAAGGAGTTCAAACCAGTCAATCCTAAAGGAAATCAACCCCGAACAATCACTGGAAGGACTGATGCTGAAGCTCCAATACTTTGACCACCTGATGGGAAGTGCCAACTCATTGGAAAAGACTCTTCATGCTGGGAAAGATTGAGGGAAGGAGAAGGAGGCAACAGAGGATGAGATGGTTGGATGGCATACTGATTCAATGGACATGAGTTTGAGCAAACTTTGAGAGACAGTGAAGGACAAAGAAGCCTGGTGTGCTGCAGTCCACGGATTCACAAAGAATCTGATACAACTGAGCTAGTGAACAACAAAAAGGCCAAGAGTACCAAGGTGACCAACCTCCAATGAAACCCTGGGCACTGAGTCTCTAATAAACTCTTCTGGTATACATTTCACATGTGTTGCCACAATTTGCTGTTGGGGGAATTAAGCATGGCCTGAGTGACTCGAAAGGTAAAGAAATCTAGGAAGCTTGGACCTGGTTTCCTCCAGACTTAATCCCATGTGCCTTTTCCTTTTGCTGATTTTGCTTTTCTTTCACTATATCTTAGCTATCAATATGACCATATGTTGAATCTGGTGAGTCTTCTCAGGAAATCAATAACCCTGGAAATGGTTATGGGGATCAAGCATCAACAAGTATCTTACCATCTTCAGATGTTTGGTAATTTTCCTGATCAATTCATCTTCTGCTATTAACTCCTTTGTCTTATTTGATGGAATGGGCAAAGCATACCTTACAATGGATTCTCCTGTTGGTGGAGATCTTAAGACCATCGGTTCAAGTTTATCACGTACTAATTTTGCACTATGTTTTTCCTTTGGTTTAGGTGACAATGGTGAATTAAATAGTCCTTTTTTAAATGTTAATTCTGGAACGTTTACCAATTTACTACTAGAGGTCAACAGATGCTTTACTGGCTTCATTTTGTTATTTACTTAGCTTCTGAATTATAGATGAAAAATCTGTATTCCTCCCTGTGAATAAAACATTAAGATTTCAGATTAAAAATAATGAAATAATGCCATTTGCAACATGAATGGACATGGTGATTATCATACTAACTGAAGTAGGTCAGACAGAGACAAGTACCATACGATATCACTTATCTGCAGAATCTTAAAAAAAAAAAAAAGATATAAATGAACTTATTTACAAGACAGAAACAAAATCACAGACTTAGAAAACAAACTTCTGGTTACCAAAAGGTAAAGGTGGGGGAAACAGATAAATCTGGAGTTTAGGATTTGCATGTATACACTACTATATTTAAAATAAATAACAAGGACCTACTGTATAGCACAGGGACCTCTACTCAATAATAACCTAAATGGGAAAAGAACTTGAAAAACAATAGATATATATGTACACACTAACTCAATCAATTTGCCAACTAAGTGCTAACTTTCTGAAACTAACATATTATAAATCAATTATATTTCAATACAAAACAAAAACATTTTTAAAGAAACAAAAAGGATAGCAGGATTATCAACTGACATGAAGATGGTGAATCCTAAAATCAACCTTGGAGAAATTACAAAATGGAGAGGGAAAAATTCCTAACAGCAACAACAACTAAAACCCGTGAAAAACCCCTAGACGTGTGATTTATGAGTGGGCATTTAGGACAGGTGCTGAAAGGCAGGAACAAGACAGTGGCAATAGTGAAAGAATGTATTTAGAAAACTTTACAATTTTATTTTTACCTTTCCCCCATTCTTGAGCTAACACATGCCTTTTATGAATATTATCATTTCCACAGAAAGTAATAGCCTTTCAGCAGAGCAATATCAGGGCAGCACCAAAGTCATGCTGGACTAAGCAAGGAAGTAAGACCGGGCAGGCCTTAAGCTTTCATCCCCCTACTTCTCTTTGTCCAAAGCTGATTAACAGCCAGGACAATGCCTCCTCCCCAATAGTTTAAAAGCATGTGCCTGACCCTGGGAGTTGTCTGATAGACTGGCATGATTAAGATGAAATAGCATTGGTTCCCTGTTGTCTGAAGGACTCCACACCTAGATTAGTCTCACTGTTGTAATCTCACATGTTAAAGTCTTAACCCTTGATACCTGGGAATAAGATCATATTTGAAAAGTCTTTGTAGATATGATCGAGTTAAAATTAAATCATATTGGATTAGGGTGGGCCCTAAACTCATTGACTGGTGTTACTATAAGAAAGGAAGGTGAAGACACTTGTGCATAGACATACAAGGAAGAAAGCCATGAATTGACAGGGGTGCAGCTGTAAGGCATGGAATATTAAGGATTGCCAGCCATCTACCAGAAGGTGAAAAGAAGCAAGAGAGGATTCTTCCCTAGAACTTTCAGGTGGAGCACAGCCCTGCCAACATCTTGATTTCAGACTCAAGCTCCAGAATAATGAAAGAATAAATTTCTCTCACAATAAACTGTTTTAGGGACTTCCCAGGTGGCCCAAGTAGTTAAGATCCTGTGCTCCCCAATCCCTGGTCAGAGAACTAGATCTCACAAGCTGAAACTCAGACTTTGCATGATAAAATGAAAGATACTCCCTGCAGCAACTAAAGATTCCACCTGCCACAACTAAGACCCCATATGGCCAAATACATTTTAAAAATAATAAATTGTTTTAAGTCACCTTATTTGTGGCACTTTGGTACCACAGTCCTAGGAAACTAATTTGCTGATTGAAACGATTAATAGAAAGAAAAAAGTATGTGAGAGAGAGGGAATTGCTGTGAAGAAGTCCTTGTGTAAACAAAAAGAAAAGGGTTTTAAGGCACAAATGGGCCTTTAGAGGAGGGAACAATGCAAGTTTATCTAAGAAGATGGGAATGTGGAGATAATGGGCTACTTTAAGAAACCAACAGAAAAGGATGGGAAATTCACCAGGTGCTAGTAATTAACCTANGAGGAGGGAACAATGCAAGTTTATCTAAGAAGATGGGAATGTGGAGATAATGGGCTACTTTAAGAAACCAACAGAAAAGGATGGGAAATTCACCAGGTGCTAGTAATTAACCTAACAAACCACTCCATCAAGTATACCACAATTTTTAAAAAGTTACATGTGGTGAAAACTTACAAGAAAATACTTAGAATTTTACACCTATGTTCCACTTAATCCTCCTAACAGTGCCTGGACAATCCCAGGGATGGGGGAGCCCGGTGGGGGTCGCACAGAGTCGGACTGAAGTGACTTAGCAGCAGCAACAGTGCCAGGAGGTTGATTCTGTCTCACCAGAAATTTACCCAAGGTTAGCAGTCACTCTGGTTCAGTGGTAAAGAAACCAACTGCCAGTGAAGGAGAAGCGGGTCTGATCCCTGGGTCTGGAAGATCCCCTGGAGGAGAACAAAGAAACCCACTCCAGTATTCTTGCCTGGAGAATCCCATGGACAAGAGGAGCCTGGCGGGCTACAGCCCACGGGGTCACACAGAGTCAGACTCGACTGAGCAACTGAACAACAACAACCAGTCACTTTTAACCACGAAGACAAATGTATAGTGTTCCTTCAAGGATTCGCTTGATACCATTTCAAACACTTTAAAGAGACATTATAGAAAAGGGGGGGCAAGGGGAGGCGAGATGTGGGTACACGGATTACTGGCCTTAAAGTCTGCATCAAGATAAGTAAACGGAGAGAAAAACAAGGATGCCTCTGCCAGAGTAACTAGTGGAAACGCTCGGAGAGGACGAGGGAGGTAGCTCACCCCCTCGGAGTACCTGCTGACGCTGCGGGCACTCAGGCTACCGGGTGGGCTGGCGCTGCCGTGGCTGGCTCTAAGGTGAACACGTTGGAAATTCTGAGCCTCCCGCACTTCCTGCAGGACTTAAGCCTGCAAATCCTGCAGACGCCAGCCCTGCTGTTTTACAAACGGACATTTGTGCTGAAAAGAAAGGGCGGGCTCAGACGACCCTCGGCGGCAGCTGCCAGCCGTCGCCGACGGCCGTTGATGCCACGTCACGACGCTGTCGCCCAGTAGCAGCGCCAGAATCACCTGCGCGCGGGGGTGGGGGGCGGGGCGAGGGCGTACGCGCCCCCTACTCGCCCGTCCCGCCCGATCTCCTAGGCGATTCCTTCCAGGTGATTCACGTGCGCAGGTGCGTCTAGGCTTTTGGCCTGGAGAGCTAAACACCATCCTATGTGGTGCTTTGAGAGCCTGGGCTTCACTGGCAAAACCTGAGTCCCAGGCCCTCCTCTGGCATCAGCTAACGTTTTCACTGGGAGGTGTTGCAGAGTCAGTTGCCACGCTTTTACTTATTTACTTTAAACCACTAAATGTTTTGTTGTGAAATAATTGATTTGCCTGCTAAGTCACTTCAGTCATGTCCGACTCTTTGTGACCCCCACGAACTGTAGCTGGCCAGGCCCCTCTATCCATGGGGATTCTCCAGGCAAGACTACTGAAGTGGGTAGCCATGCCCTCCTCCAGGGGATTTTCCTGACCCAGGAATTGAACCCACATCTCTTCTGTCTCCTGCATTGGCAGGTGGGTTCTTTACCATTAGCGCAGCCTGCTTGCTGCTTCTGCTGCTAAGTAGCTTCAGTCGTGTCCGACTCTGTGCGACCCCAGAGATGGCAGCCCTCCCTGCTCCCCCGTCCCTGGGATTCTCCAGGCAAGAACACTGGAGTGGGTTGCCATTTCCTTCTCCAAAACATGAAAGTGAAAGTGAAGTTGCTTAGTCGGTCCAACTCTTGGCAACCCCANTCAGCTTTCTTCACAGTCCAACGCTCACATCCATACATGACTACTGGGAAAACCATAGCCTTGACTAGATGGGCCTTATTGACAAAGTAATGTCTCTGCTTTTCAATATGCTATCTAGTTTGATCATAACTTTCCCTCTAAGGAGTAAGCGTCTAGACCTGGCAAAAATGAATCTTCAAAGTAATACCTGAGTGAAATACTTTCAATAATTTGACTAAAAGTTCAAGAATATTTACAGGCGTATTAAAACATCCAGTACCCAACAAGGTTAAAATCAGTCAAGTATGCAATCAAAATTGCTCGGTTCGGGGAGGGTGGTGTCTATCTCTCAGAGTTTGCTCAAACTCATGTCCACTGAGTCTATGATGCCATCCAACCATCTCATCCTCTGTCATCCCCTGCTCCTCTTGCCCTCAAATCTTTCCCAGCATGAAGAGTCTTTTCCAATGACTCGGTGCCTCCCATCAGGTGGCCAAAGAATTGGAGCTCCAGCATCAGTCCTTTCAATGATATTCAGGGTGATTTCCTTTAGGACTGACTGGTTTGATTTCCTTGGTGTCCAAGGAACAAGAGTCGTCTCCAGCACCACAGTTCAAAAGCATCAGTTCTTTGGCACTCAGCCTTCTTTATGATCCAACTTTCACATCCGTACATGATCACTGTACATGTACATGAGGAGATTATCTGGGATAATCTGGGTGTCAGCAAGTGAGAAAGAAGCAGAGGGGGACTTCCCTGGTGGTCCCGTGGTTAAGACTCTTTGCTTCCACTGCAAGGGGCACAGCGGGTTCCATCCCTGTTCAGGGTATTAAGATTCCCACATGCCTCCAGGCACGGCCAAGGGGGAAATAAAAGGCAGAGAGAGATTTGACATAGGAAAAAAGAATGCAATGTTACCAGCGAGGCAAAGATTCGAGCAATGTGTTCATAAATCAAGGACTGTCAGTAGCTACCAGGGACTGGAAGAGGAAAGAGGCAAATTCCCTTCTAGAGCTTCTGGAGGTAGTGTAATCCCGCCAACACTATGACTTTAGCCCAGTGAAATATTTCACATTTCATGAGAGATTATTTTGTTTTAATCCACCAAGTAATAATTTGGAACAGAAGCTATAAGAAACTAATACATGTAGTAAGTTAAAGACAGGTACTCTAAAACCTAAGTGTTAGTTGTTCAGTCATGTTCAACTCTTTGCAACCCCATGGACTATAGCCCGCCAGGCTCCTCTGTCCATGGGATTCTCCAGGCAAGAATACTGGGGTGGGTTGCTATTCCCTTCTCCAGGAGATCTTTACAACCCAGAGACTGAACCTGGGTCTGCCGCATTGCAGGCAGGGTCTTTACTATCTGAGCCTAAAGTGAACCATAAAATAACACAGAAAAGAGTTGTAACCAGTGACTCAAAAGTAAAAAGGAGCTAAAAGGGAATTTTAAAGATACCATGGGAAGTGAAAAAACTGGGGCCATTTGCTGCTATTTCCAATATTGAGAAGTCAGATTAAGAGAACGGCAGTTAAACTGCAATCAAAGCTCTCTAACAGACAGAAACCCAGGAGTCGGTTAAATTAAAGGAACTTGCAGTAGTTTGGGAGGGTTGCACTAAGGCATTTTCCTTTGTGAGGAAGAGTCCTAGAGTTGTTCTAAAAGACAAAAAAATATTAATGTCCCTTCATTTCCCTCTACTTCTCAGTGCTTAAGTTGCTCCCTCTCCCTCTCCAGATGCTTTTTTTTTTTCCCCTGTCTTTCCATTGCCACAAAATTCATGTGTCCCATTCCAGGAACTATAACTACATCTTTCCAATAATCCTTTACTGTCACCCAAGCTTTTTATCTGGAAGAATCAATCAGAAGCAAGAGAGACAAGAGGATTTTTATAAAACTTATAAAGATCCATAATGTCTCTGTCTTTCAGCCCATGAGGGCCAGTATAGGGGAACATACAGGCAAAAGGCAGAGCAACATATGCCCAGATACTATGTAGGGCTTCATCTGTGACTTCTCGTGGGATTTTTCTATCTCAGGGAACTTTTACTAAGAGGACCAGGGTGCCCTTATGACCAAAACCCACTTCAAAAAAACAAAACAAAACAACTTTGAGGCTTTTTAATGTCATCTTTGAAAGGATCTGAGATTGGCTTGATAGAATTCAGGAAAAGTTGAGCTGTAAGAGGACCAAGCTATTCTCATCAAACAGCTTGTGAAAAGAAATAGTTCTGCCTAGAGTGTTGAACCAAACTGTCTTTTACAGCACCCTAGGAAGGGCTATTCCTTCCTTTTCACACATCTGACTCCTTAACAAATAGTGTATGTCCCTTCCTTTTATCTCCCAGGCTAACCAGTCAAAGTTCTGTAAATTTGCAAGATTTCTACTCAGAGCATACATAAATTTCACTCTTTTTGCTTTTGGCATAAGTGAGTGTCTCTGTAATTATTTTCTGAAAAGGATCAGAACTTTCCTCTAAGCCAGGGTGAATCTTAGCATTGGTTAGGATGGGTGTGAGGCTGATCATATGGACGCTCTAGCCCTCCTTCCAAGGATAACAACAATCAAGTCACTCTTCAGCCAACTGTCTTTGAATCTGCTTCCCAGTGCTCAGTCCATAGCCTTATCCCTAATTCCTCCTCAGTGAGAGAATAGAGGATTATTTATTGCCAGATTGAACAACATAGCCGTTCCTAAATCCAAGGACTTTTTTCAAATCATGTTGCTGTTGTTCAGTCACTAAGCCGTGTCCAACTCCCTGAGACCCCATGGACTGCAGCACACCAGGCTTCCCTGTCCTTTACCATCTCCCAGAGTTTGCTCAAACTCGTGTTCGTTGAGTCGATGATGCCATCCAACCATCTCATCCTGTGTCACCGTTTTCTCTTCTTGCCCTCAATCTTTCCGACTTTCCATTCAGTCAGTTCTTTCCATCAGGTGGCCAAAGTACTGGAGCTTCAGCCTCAGCATCAATCCTTTTAATGAATACTCAGGGTTGATTTCCTTTAGGATTGACTGGTTCGATCTTCTAAGAGTCCAAATCATGTTAAATGTACTAAATGGACTGTGGAGAGGCTCTTATATTTCCTGTTCCAGGAAGTCATGTCTTGTTAGTATTCCATCTTTGTCACTGAAACTGCCAACAACTGGGAAGGGTCTACAGGGTTGCTTATTTGTTAGAAAACAAGTCAGCATACCACAGTATCATAGATCTTGGCAGAAGCTATGAGCCTCCTGAGCCAGAGTCAAAGGAAAGTTCATTAATCATAGCAATAGCAGCAGCCAGAATAGTAACACTTGTGCTCGTTCCCAAAGCCCTGACTCCTACAAAGCAGTGGTGGCCAGCTGATGCTTGTAGAGTTGAACTGGGTTCCTTGAGAGGAATCCTGTTTAAGAAAGCCCTATCTTTTCTCCCACTCTGGGAACTCACCACCCTGAACCTCAAGAAGGGTCCTTGTCTCATACCTTCCCAAAGACTGTGGGGTAGAATGACTAAACCTGTTCAGCTTGTAGCCCCACCCATGAGCTTCCCTCCACCCTATCCCTCATCTTTTCTGAAAACCTCATCTTTTTTCAGTGGGAGACATTGTCTTTACTATCAAGATGAGTCAACAAATCTGCCCTCTGCCCCAAAGAGGGATGTTAAATTTCTAAAAATCATTTGCTATACAAATATCCTTGAAAAGAGAGTCCAAATGAAAAAGGTATGAGAAGACATGCAGAAACATGAAAGACTGATGGAGAATTTTAAAGTCACAGTGAATATAATTTTTTAAGATTTAGAAGTTTTTTTTTTTTTAAGTTTCATTCCTAGGCAACAGAACATGCTGTCCCTGGATCCTTAAGTTAAAGCTATGCATGCAATATATCTTAGTTAACTGAGTAATAAATTGTATTCAATTCCAGCTGTGGCCAGTTCAGCTTGATCTAAAGTAAGTTTATAATAGTTCCTTCTAGGGAATATTAAACATATGTAGTTGTACAGCCAGGACATGAAAGCAACCTAGATGTCCATCAACAGATGAATGGATGAAGAAGCAATGGTACATTTATACAACAGAATATTGCTCAGCCATTAAAATGAACGAATTTGAGTTAACTGTAATGAGGTGGATGAACCTGAAGCCTCTTATACGGAGTAAAGTAAGTCAAACAAGTATCATATATTAACACATATGTATGGAATCTAGAAAAATGGTACTGATTAGTAGAGAACAGACTTAAGAACACAGCAGAGAAAGGTGAGGGTGGAACAAACTGAGAAAGTACCATTGACATATATACACTATCATGTATAAAACAGGTAGGTAGTGGGACATCACTAAGTAACAGAAGGAGCCCAGCCTGGAGCTCTGTGATGACCTAGAGGGGTTGGATCGGGGAGGCTCAGGAGGGAAGGGATATATATATATATATATATATAAAACATATATATATAATATATATATAATTATGACTGATCCATGTTGTTGTATAGCAGGAAACAACACAAAACTGTAAGGTATTTTTCCACCAAGTAAAAGATAATTTTTAAAATATATGTAGTTTAAAAATATTTTTAATTCCCTAGTTTTTTGACTTTATCTTGAAACTAGGACTAGAAATGTTCCTTTAAGACTTTATGTTCAAACACAAAAGCAGCGAATACAAATTTATATATATTGGGCTTCACAGGTGGCACAGCGTTGAATCAACCTGCCAATGCAGGAGCCTCAAGAGATTCCGGTTTGATCCCTGGATTGGGAAGATCCTCTGGAGAAGGAAATGGCAACCCACTTCAGTNACACAAAAGCAGCGAATACAAATTTATATATATGGGGCTTCACAGGTGGCACAGCGTTGAATCAACCTGCCAATGCAGGAGCCTCAAGAGATTCCGGTTTGATCCCTGGATTGGGAAGATCCTCTGGAGAAGGAAATGGCAACCCACTTCAGTATTCTTGCTTGGAAAATTCCCTGGAAAGAGGAGCCTGGTGGAGCTCCATGGGGTCCATGAGGTTGCTGTATACACACATCATATATACAATGGGCCAATTCAGGGTCATGAAATTAAACTGATTTTCATAGACAATACATACCTTTTCATATGGGAGATTTAAACTTGCCTTTAATATCAGAATGTTGAAACACTATTTTACATGTAAGTCTTAAAGGGTCTTTGAACCATAACACTGGAAGCACATAATAAGAAATACACTTGTACAAGTAATAAAATAGTTTATTTCAAAAGGCCCCTGCTGCTGAGGTTAAAATATTCCACATAAATTCAGTCTTTTATTTCTCTCCTTCAGTTTCATGGGTATTTGTTACATTTCATCCCAATCTGTGAGGCATTCATATTTGTTAAAACCTAAACAGTTCGATGGGGAAACAGTGTCAGACTTTATTTTGGGGGGCTCCAAAATCACTGCAGATGGTGACTGCGGCCATGAAATTAAAAGACGCTTATTCCTTGAAAGAAAAGTTATGACCAACCTAGATAACATATTCAAAAGCAGAGACATTACTTTGCCGACTAAGGTCCATCTATCTAGTCAATGCTGTGGTTTTTCCAGTGGGCATGTATGGATGTGAGTTGAAGACGCCGATCAATTGATGCATTTGAACTGTGGTGTTGGAGAAGACTCTTGAGAGTCCCTTGGACTGCAAAGAGATCCAACCAGTCCATTCTGAAGGAGATCAGCCCTGGGATTTCTTTGGAAGGAATGACGCTAAAGCTGAAACTCCAGTACTTTGGCCACCTCATGTGAAGAGTTGACTCATTGGAAAAG
>SJYV01020064.1:47093-72231 GCA_006410875.1 Neotragus pygmaeus
AGAATCCCAGGGATGGGGGAGCCTGGTGGGCTGCCATCTCTGGGGTCGCACAGAGTCGGACATGACTGAAGCGACTTAGCAACAGCAGCAACACACTTTTTAAAAAGTTATATGGTTCTAAAGTCTGTAAATGATGTATTAGTCAAATCACACATTTCTGAATAATATACATATTCTGGATAACATGGATATTTTAAACAATTTGGGGTTTTTAAAGAATTGAGGTATAATCAACACATAACATTATATTTGATACAGGTATACTATTTGTGTTATTGTGGTAGGAAAAAAATTAGTATTTTTATACCCTTTTCCCTCATTATTCTAGGATAGTATTTTGGGTTAATCTGCATCCTGTCTTTTCATTTTTGTGACTGTAAAGTTTTGTTACTACTGAGCTGCAATATGCTATAATTATGTTTCCCTCTTTTCTGCAGCTTCTTCCCCCATTGAATAATCACATCTCATTGCCTTGGTTTTCTTCATCCGTGCTGTGTGCTAAGTCGCTTCAGCTGTGTCTAACTCTTTGTGACCCCATGGGCTGTAGCCCCCAGGCTCCTTTGTCCATGAAATGTTCAAGGCAAGAACAGTGGAGTTTCTTTCTACATCACACCTATCATGATCTATTCTTCCTATTCGCCCCCTCAGTATTCCATCCTGCTCTTCAGTTCAGTCAGTCGCTCAGTCGTGTCTGACTCTTTGCGACCCCATGAATCGCAGCACGCCAGGCCTCCCTGTTCATCACCAACTCCCGGAGTTCACTCAGACTCACGTCCATCGAGTCTGTGATGCCATCCAGGCATCTCATTCTCTGTCGTCCCCTTCTCCTCCTGCCCCCAATCCCTCCCAGCATCAGAGTCTTTCCCAGTGAGTCAACTCTTCACATGAGGTGGCCAAAGTACTGGAGTTTCCAGCTGTAGCATCATTCCTTCCAAAGAAATCCCAGGGCTGATCTCCTTCAGAATGGACTGGTTGGGTCTCCTCTTATTTGGGCCTGTTTCTCATCTTTGACGCTTTACTACTACTTGGGACTTGTCTTTGCTGCCATTCTAGGAATTTCCTTTGCTTTTCGATTTTATTAGAAATTTCTTTTTTTCTTATTTCCTGATTGTACTCCTTGATGAAGTTCATCCTTCAGAAATTTCCTGCAAAGGTGTCCAAATTGATAATTTTCTGTGTGTGATTCCAAATACCTGAAACTATCTTGGCCTCTTCATTTTTGATTTATACTTGGGCTGGATATAGAATTCAAAGTTGGAAAGCATTTCTTTCAGAATTTTGAAGGTATTACTGTCTTCTAGCTCCCAGTATTTTTCATTCTAGGAAATCTGTTTTCTTTCTTCTTAAATTTAGGATTTCTTCCTCTACTAACCTGTAAATCTTATTGGTCATATGGTACTAAATGTCCTTCCATTTTTCTATCTTTTGAGTGTGTGTGTGTGAATTTTGAGATATTTCTTTGTCTTCCAATCCTATTGACTCTTTTTAGCTGTTATATTTCTAATTTATAAAAACTTATTATTTGCTAAATGTTATTTTGTTGTTCTTATGTCATTGCTTCACAATGCTCTGTCTTCCAACTGTCTTAGGTTTGTTTCTGTTTGTATTTATTTTCTGTTTCTGTGTATTTACCCTGGAAGCTTTCCCTATAGAGTTGTTATAAGTAATTCCATTGCATGAATATACCACAGTCTGTTTATTCATTTGCATCATGATGGGTTGTTAGATTGTTCTAAAGTGGTTTTACTTTTTTTACTTTTACCAGCAACATTCGAGGCTTTTACTTTGTTCCATATCTTTACCAACATTTGGTGTTGTCAGTATTTTAATTTTTGCTATTTTGTTGGGTGTGTAATGGTGTCTCATTTTAGTTTTAATTTGCATTTCTCTGGTGACTTTAGATGGGGAAACAGTGGAAATAGTGGCTGACTTTAATTTTCTGGGCTCCAAAATCACTGCAGGTAGTGATTGCAGCCATGAAATTAAAAGATGCTTACTCTTTGGAAGGAAAGTTATGATGAACCTAGACAGCATATTAAAAAGCAGGGATATTACTTTGCCAACAAAGAAAGGTCTGTCTAGTCAAGGCTATGGTTTTTCCAGTAGCCATTGTANAATTAAAAGATGCTTACTCTTTGGAAGGAAAGTTATGATGAACCTAGACAGCATATTAAAAAGCAGGGATATTACTTTGCCAACAAAGAAAGGTCTGTCTAGTCAAGGCTATGGTTTTTCCAGTAGCCATTGTATGGATGTGAGAGTTGGACTATAAAGAAAGCTGAGCACCGAAGGAAGAATTGATGCTTTGAACTGTGGTGTTGGAGAAGACTTGAGAGTCCCATGGACTGCAAGGAGATCCAGCCAGTCCATCCTAAAGGAGATCAGTCCTGGGTGTTCATTGGAAAGTCTGATCTTGAAGCTGAAACTCCAGTACTTTGGTCATCTGATGCAAAGAGCTGACTAATTGGAAAAGACCCTGATGCTGGGAAAGATTGAGGGCAGGAAGAGAAGGGGACGACAGAAGATGAGATGGTTGGATGGCATCACTGACTTGACGGACATGGGTTTGGGTGGACTCCAGGAGTTGGTGATGGACAGGGGGGCCTGGCGTGCTGCGGTTTCATGGGGTCACAAAGAGTTGGACACGACTGAGTGACTGAACTGAACTGATGACTTTTGGGTATTAATATTTCTTTATGTGCTAACTTGGAGAAGGCAGTGGCACCCCATTCCAGTACTCTTGCCTGGAAAATCCCATGGATGGAGGAGTCTGGTGGGCTGCCATCTGTGGGGTCGCACAGAGTCTGACACGACTGAAGCGACTTAGCAGCAGCAGCAGCAGCATCTGCTAAGTGGCCGTTTGTGTATCTTTCTTTGCAAAATGTTGAATCCTTTTCCCTGCCCCTTTTTTGGGGGTCAAAAAACTTTATTTATCCTGGAATTGTACTTCCCGGGTGGCACTTGTGGTAAAGAACCCTCCTGCCAATGCAGGAGAGGTAAGAAACATGGGTTCTATCCCTGATTTGGGAAGATCCCCTGGAGGAGGGCATGGCAACCCCCTCTAGTATTCTTAACCTGGAGAATCTCATGGAGTTTCTCCAGAGGAGCCTGGTGGGCTACAGGTGGACACAACAGAAGCAACTTAGGATGCATCCTGGAATTAAGTTTTCTGTCAGATGTGTTTTGTGAATATATCCACCCCTAACCCCCCAGCCTATGACTTCTCTATTCAATTTTTAACACAGATTTTTGCTGATTGGAAGTTTTGGTTTTGTTGAAGTCTCATTTCTCTCTATATTATTATTTAAGTGACTGTTACTTTCTGTGTCCTACTCCTTTCATCTAAAAGCTTTAAATTTGATGCTTTGGTCTGTGAGTCATCTCAGATTGTTTGGGGTTGGGATTCGTTATTTTATTTTATTTTTTTAAGTGGATATTTTTCCCAGTAGAATTTACTGAAGGCTTTTTCCCCCCAGTTGATTACTTTTGAGTCTTTATTGAAACAGAAATGTTTCTCATTTGTTAGTCACTCAGTGTCTTGACTCTTCCTGACCCAGGAATCCTGCATTGCAGGCAGATTCTTTACCCTCTGAGCCATCTGTTACCTTTAGACTTTCTCTTTTCTTGCAGTAACTTCACCATCAATTTTAAAGCTGGTATTAGTCCCACCTTTGTTTTGTTAGATCTTTTCAAAGAAAAGGTCTTAATTTTCTCTTTTGTTTCTTTGTTTCTGTTTCACTAATTCTTATTTTTCATTTCCTCCCATCTACTTTTGAGTTTCCTATCCTCCCCTCCCCCTACCTTCTTAAGGGTTGGGTGGGTGCCACTCCAGTATGCTTGCCTAGAGAATCCTGTGGACAGAGGAGCCCGGTGGGCTGCTGTCCATAGAGTTGCATAGAGTTGGACACGACTGAAGCAGCTTAGCATGCATGGATGCATTGGAGAAGGAAATGGCAACCCACTCCAGTATCCTTGCCTGGAGAATCCCGGGGATGGGGGAACCTGGTGGGCTGCTGTCTATGGGGTTGCGGTGCGCAGCGTTGGACACGAGTGAAGTGACTTAGCAGCAGCAGCAGGGTGTCATTGTTTTTATCTCTTTCCTTTCATATATAAACATCTTAAAGCTATAAATGTTCCTCTTATGTACTGCCTGGCTTTATTCCACAGATTTTAATATATTGTATTGCATTCAGTTTTAAGAGGGGGTAAAATGTTCTCTTATATTGACCCACATTCCTGTTTTTCATGTTTTGAATTTCCATCTTGTATAATTTCCTTTCAGGCTAAAGGAACTACACTACCATTTTTGTAGTGTGGTTTTGCTGGTGAATCAGTTCTCTTAGTTTTCTTTCATCTGCAAATGCCTGTTTTACCTTCATTCCTAAAGTGTATTTTTGCTAAAAATAGCATCTTGAGTTTTTTTTTCTTTTTTTAACTTCATAGGCCTGTAATTTCTTAATCTATAAAATATGCAAGGTGGCCCAAGTCAGTACTTTCGTGCATTTTTGGAGACCTGGGTTCCTCAGATTTGCCGTGTGGGTAACACATTCGTTGATGAGGAGGTGGGAGAGAAGGAGCAGATAAAGCTATGATGTGTTATGATTCTGTAATAGTATAATATAGGGCAGGGTTTTTTAATGGCTCTCCCTTTTGCCCTCTCCAGGAGGCAGGCTGCGACTCATTGCTGTACAGGCCTTCAGGTCTCAGGTTGTGACCTCATATTCTCTGACATTTTACTCCCTACCTATTGCAGTAATGCAAAATTATTTTCTATACATACAGTATTTTAAGTTTCCAAGTCACTAAATGTTGGCATAGGGCATCTTTATTTGTTTATTTACATAGTTGTTCACATTCTCTGTGTTCATAGNTGTGATATTGAATGGTTTGCCTTGGAAATGAACAGAGATCATTCTGTCATTTTTGAGATTGCATCCAAGTACTGCATTTTGGACTCTTTTGTTGACCATGATGGCTACTCCATTTCTTCTGAGGGATTCCTGCCCGCAGTAGTAGATATAATGGTCATCTGAGTTAGATGATAGGATATACTGATCTGTAATATTAATTTTAGATAATCTTAAATTTCTCCAACTAATGTTAGAGGATCTAATTTTGATAATTTTGAAGAAAGAAAAAATACTTTCAAAAATGCAATAATTTTAAATTCCTGAAGAAATGTTATGGAAGAATCTTCATTTTAATGGAATTTGGTTGCTTTTAATAGTTGAAACCATTTGTTTGATGCTTTCATAAGCCGTTTACTAAACATTTAAGGAAATATGACCTTAGAAAGAAGTGCTGTAAGATTGAAAATGAGTGAAGAGTTTCAAAAACATCAACAATATATTAGAAAGATTTTATTGAAATCCAGTTTTAAACATTTAAATATCTGTACCCCAAACACCTGAACACACACATTGCTTTTACCTCTCAGATACTGGAGATGGTAGCTAGATATTTATTTAAAAGAATCCAAAGTTAAAAATGTGGCTGAATCAATGTCAGCCCATAACTTGAATGCTGCTGGACATGGAACATCTAATTCTAACAAAATGATCATTCAGGGAGAGAGCTGAGTATTGTAGAAACAGGGTCATCAGTGTCCATCTTTGATGTTTGCAATATGATATAGTATCAGTTAAGAAATCATGTCAGGCCACAGGACGGGAAAGGAGAGCTTCTGACTCAAGTCCAGGACAAATGCATATTTTAATGAAGCACCTAGGAGTCTAAGCTGAGAATTAATTTTAAATCCAAAATGAAGCAAACTTAGAAAATGCCACTGTGTTTTTATGGTTTTCTTTGCCAGACATGTGAATTAGAGGAATTGTTGTTTAAGTATCATTGTCTGTCCTCAACTATTTCAAAGAATGATGCTTCAGATTCCTAGTCCAACTGGAGGGCTTGTCCTCCAATGTCTCCTGAGGTTTATAAACCATGCAACTAGCTCTCACAAGATGCTCTCATGAGTCCTGCAAGTGACGCGGCAAGGGGATTAAGTCGGCCAGGGCTTCCCTGATGGCTCAATGGGTAAAGTGCAAGAGACTTAGGAGACCTAAGTTTGATCCCTGGATGAAAAGATTCCTTGGAGGATGAAATGGCCACTAACTCCAGTATTTTTGCCTGAAAAAACCCCCATGATCACAGGGATCTCGCAGGCTGCAGTCCACGAGGTTGCAAAGAGTTGGACACAACTGAGTGACTAAACACACAATACAGTAACCTAGAAAGGTGGCCAAGCTTTGTATGCTGGGTGGGGTTGGGGTGTGGTTGCAGGATGAGTATGCACATGTGACATGATGGCCTGGGAAAGACAATGACAGCATAACCAATAATGCACATTGTACATAAGAACACCTTAAATCTAGGTGTCATTAGAACACCTTAAATCTAGGTGTCATTAGAACACCTTAAATCTAGGTGTCATTAGAACACCTTAAATCTAGGAAAGTTGGCAGACTACTCAGCCCCCTCAGACACTGGCTGCTACACTCTGGCCTTTGACAATGTTATTCTTTTTATTATTATATTACATAAGGTGAAATCCGGAAACTTAAATTCTGGATTTTACTTTATGTTAAATTTCTAAATTTTCCATTACAACAATAAAAGAAGATAAACCCAGCATGCCCATGTAAACACGTTTATGTATTGTTCAGTAGAAACTCAAAGTACACTCTTCTTTTAAAGCTCAAAAGCTTTATCAGCTTTGTTTTTTAGAAAGGAACTTGAGGTTTCCAGATTGTTAGGATAGTTTGAGAGCAGCCTAAACATCACCTTGGAGATTTTAACACCATGTCATAGCAAGAAATGAGAAGTAGAGTGCTTAGTGAAGAGGCATACGTCCTGTCAACTCAGAAAGTGCTTCTCCTGAAACACCAGGCTTCAAGGAAGCATTTCCAAATGGGTTTGAGGAAAAACAATCTTCCTGGGAATGTACTTTGGTAAATAAGCAAAGGCTATTTCAGTCAAAATCTTCTCTGAGAAATGTTCCTTTTTTCCCCTCTCTCAAAGAGATTTTTTTTTTTTAATGCACCTTCCCTATTTGCATTTTTAGATACAAGAAAGAAAATAAGAATAAATTGACATACCTAGTTTGAAAAGAAATTGCAAACATATAGTGACATCTCAAGTTAGATTTTGAAGAAGAAAAATGCAGGTTTAATTGTTTACCATGGTCTTCCAAATTAGATGCTTTTATTTTAATTTGGAGAGTTCCAGAATGAATTTTATACTCTTTTATCAAATAAAATTCCTATGTGTAAAAATATGAAATACATTTGTCCTAGTTAATGATTAGCTTTCTTAATCTTCAGGCTCACAAAGTATAGCTTTTTGTCAATGAAACTGTGCTACAATTCTTATGTTAATATTTTCATAAGGCAACTTTGTCTACCTATCTCCCAATTCCACCATCCTTGGAGACTGTAGACAATAAAATTACAAACAAATTAATATGATATATTATACCAGGGAAAAGTGTGTTGCAAATAGACTACAACAGGATAAAGGCTGAGAGAGGGTTGGGCTGGGGATGTGAATGTGCTTCATTAGTTACGGTGTCAGAGAAAACTTGTACGATTTTGGTGGCTGCTATAGACTGACTGTGGGTGTCCCCTCAAAATTCATTGAAATCTAACCCCCAGTGTGGTAGGATAGGAGGTGGAGTCTTTCGGGGGTGATTAGGTCATGAAGATTGAGCTTTCATAAGTAGGATTAGGACCGTTAGGGAGCAATTAGGTCATGAAAATGAAGCACTCATAAATAGGATTAGTACCCTTAGAAAGGGTCTTTAGTGGTCAAGAATCCACCTGCAATTGCAGGAGACGCAAGAGATGAAGGTTCGATCTCTGGGTCAGGAAGATCCCCTGGAGAATGAAATGGCAATTTTACTCCAGAATTCTTGCCTGGGAAATCCCACGGAGAGAGGAGCCTATTGGACAGTCCATTGTGTTGCAAGGAGTCAGACACTGCTTAGCAACTGAGCCCAGCACAGTTCAGTTCAGTTCAGTTCAGTCGCTCAGTCGTGTCTGACTCTTTGCGACCCCATGAACTGCAGCATGCCAGGTCTCCCTGTCCATCACCATCTCCCGGAGTTCACACAGACTCGCGTCCATCGAGTCCGTGATGCCATCCAGCCATCTCATCCTCAGTTGTCCCCTTCTCCTCCTGCCCCCAATCCCCCCCAGCATCAGTGTCTTTTCCAATGAGTCAACTCTTCGCATCAGGTGGCCAAAGTACTGGAGTTTCAGCTTCAGCATCATACCTTCCAAAGAAATCCCAGGATTGATCTCCTTCAGAATGGACTGGTTGGATCTCCCTGCAGTCCAAGGGACTCTAAAGAGTCTTCTCCAACACCACAGTTCAAAAGCATCAATTCTTCGGTGCTCAGCCTTCTTCACAGTCCAACTCTCACATCCATACATGACCACAGGAAAAACCATAGCCTTGACTAGACGGACCTTAGTNAAAGCTGGGTTTACTTTGCCCACGTAGGAGGACAGTGAAAGGGCATGGAAGGCAAAGGAAAATAAAAACAAAAATTCTGAGGGATTTCCCTGGGGGTTAAGACTTTGTGCTTTCAATACAGAGAGTGTGGGTTCGATCCTTGGTGAGAAAGGAAGATCTCTCATGCTGCCAGGTGGAGCATAAAAGCAAAAAAAATCTCCTGAAATATTTCCTGCATTCAGCAATATCTTCAGCTACTTCAGCTGACCTCAGACAAGCACTGCTGCTGGCCTTGCTCAGCAGAGAGGAGGGCTGAGAGTGGATCACCTTGTCCCTGAGGAGTCAGAGGAGACAGACTTATTTTACTACTGGGTTCCACTAGAGCCCCTGGCCAAGCAAGAGAAGAAAGTGTGGGTTAGGGAAACAGTCACGTTTCTTCCCTCTCTCCTGCCTCACTGCCAGACCAACTGATCTCCTGATGCTGCGACCCACCTCTAACCCCTGCTCCCTCAAGCTTCCTGGATCAACCTCAGGACATTGCCCTGCACATTTGGATCTCAGCCCAGAAACCACTGACTCACCCGCTCTTCCTCTACAGTCAACCCAAATCAGCCTCCTGACTTGGCCCCACTTACCCTCCTTTAACTGTCTTCTCAAGTTTCTAGGCTTGGACCGTCTTGAAGGTTCGCTTTTACCAAATGGGTAAAATAGAGGAGCTGGGCATGGAAGCAACATTGCCCGATGACTTGACTTTACACCTACAAAACAGGACTGGACTCAGATTTCAAGGCAGCATGAAGGCTGAGGGAGATGCTGATCCATGTCCTCTCAGTCAGCAGGGCAGAGATCACGTCTGACAGGTAAGAGAAACAGGGAACGTGAACTCGGAGTCAGATATGGTCTCTGAGTCACCACTTCTCAGCAGTTCAGCTCTTCTCCATGCTGGGCTTAGGAGATTAACTCCTGGAACCCATGAAAAAGGAGGGGATCAGCTGCAGTAAGACCAGGAATAATAACTAGCTGCTTCACAAGCACTCCTCTGAAACGTTTCTCCATGACCCCCTCTGACAATTCTGGATGGTCACAGTCTAGGAAACAGCCAGAGGATGCACAGAGCTTCCATAATTCCAGAAATGAATTATCAGGGTCTCAGTCTTGAAGGTGGAGAAGGCTTTCCCTTGAGGCCATTCCCTCAAGCCCCACCTCTTCACCCCAGCTCTCACCTTCCAATTCCGTGCTCTGAGAGTAACCCACCAACTTTAGGAGTGATGAGTACAGATGGGAGGCTTCTGCAAGCTGCCCCAAGCAACAGTCCCCAACCTACCATCTAGGACTGCAGTCACAACAGATGCTCACCCACTCCTTCCTACCGCACAGGCTTCTGGGACGTGGACTCGTCAGGCTGGAGAAGAGGGAGTGGAGGTTACACTGCCCCCTAGTGATGCATTTCTGCCAGTTCTTGCTTACCCCCTCTCCTGGTGCCCGCCCCGCTAAACCCAAGTACAATGCCCACCACGGTAATAACATTGACTTTGACGTCAAAAGTTCATTGGGAAGTGGCCTGCTAACGTGACACTGTGGGATCCAATATCTCTATTTTCCAAAGCCAGGAGTGAATCAAGAGTGTGTTCACCAAGACTGCCCAAATAAAAACCTGCATGGTCAGGCTCTGGTAAGAACATGGAATATTTTTAATAGTAGCCTTGGGGGTTTCCCAGATGACATTAGTGGTAAAGAACACGCCTGTCAATGCAGGAGACATAAGAGATGCAGGTTCAATCCCTGAGTGGGGAAGATCCCCTGGAGGAGGGCACAGCAACCCACTCCCGTATTCTTGCCTGGAAAATCCCATGGACAGACGAGCCTGGTGGGCTACAGCCCATGGACTCGCAGAGTCAGACACGACTGAGGTGACTTAGCACGCACATCTGCATCATAGCGTTGACCTCCTAGCCAGGACAGATGTCAGAAACCTTAACCAGCAGGAATCACTCTCTGAAAAATGTCATCTGCCTGACAGTACAGTGGGCAGGGGCCTGCAGCTAAAGCTCTGGCTTGGGATGAGGAAGAGCTTGGCAGTGGGGGTGGCTTCAAGAGTGGCCTGTTAAATTTTAACTGCCACCAAGGCTTAGATCTGACTTGCGTGTTCCAAGTGAACAAGAAGGTCAGGAACAGTTTCTTCTAGAATGACCTTTGAAGATGGAGGCTCAGGTTCAGAGCAGACTGTCTGGTTTTCCTTGGTGAGTGGACATCAAAGATGTTCACCGAGCTCTGCTAGTGTATCTGGGCAAGACTGGACCCCACCTGACAATTCTGGATGGTCACAGTCTAGGAAATAGCTAGGGGATGCATAGTGGTCCCAAGACGCTTGTGTTAAGTGTCTAGAAAGCCTCTCTCTGTGTCTTCGCTTCACTTCTAGGGTTTCCAACTCCCAGAGAATGCTGGCAACCCACCAGAGCCCTTCTAAATGTTCCAAACTTCTGGGAATTGGCAGTATTCCCTAGGTTGCTTGGGAGGAGAAGAGAGAATCTTTGGGTAAAAGGAAGAAGAGAGCCTGCAGGGAGGGTCAGGGTTCTTGGGAGACGATCTATTTCCCAGCCAAGTTTAGGTCAGGCAAAATTTCCTGAGCTTTAACACATCAGAGCGGGAACCTTATCAATTACTCAATGATTTTCTGATGGCTCCAGATCATGTGAACTGACATATTACCCTCAAGTAGATAGGAAGATCAAAAACTCCCTCACTCATACTGCAGTTCATGGCAGGAACCAAGAACTCAGAACGAGAGTAGTAGAGAGCTTCTGTCTCAGAGGCAGTGAAGAGCAGGCACTGCCCTCTAATCAGGGAGTTCTCCGATTTGTTGTTGTTCAGTCGCTCAGTCATGTCTGACTCTTTGAGACCCCATGGACGGCAGCATGCCAAGCTTCCCCGTCCTTCACTGTCTTCCAAAGTTTGCTCAAACTCATGTCCATTGAGTCGGTGGTGCCATCTAACCATCTCATACTCTATTCCCCGTCACTGCTCATAAATCGCCATCAGATTCCCGCTGCTGGACTTTCCAGATTCTCGCACATGCATGCCTTTGCTGTCACTGGCGGTCCCTCTACCTCTCTTCCTACCTACCCTATCTTCTTGGAAGGCCCTTTGCTTTCTCATTCAATGACATCACTCTTTCCAACCAATTTGGGTAAGGAGAGTTCCTTCATCTCTGCACTGTAGCTCAGTGTGAAGGCTCCTATTTCTGCAAACATGTTTGTCCTGGATTAACTGGTTTCTCTCTCCACTCCCATAAAGGCCACTTAAAATCCCAAGCATCTTATAATTTTGATAATATTTGTTATATGAATTTAAAACAAAGACTTCTTGGGAAGTTTTGAATGCATCAAACTAAGAAATGACAGAGAAACTACTACACTGTTTCACAAAATTTATGCATCTAGATGAGCAACCTATTCTGATACCCCATCTCGCTGCACATATGCTAACACCTACACAACCACCTCTGTGACTCCTGATTCATTTGGGGAGATAATACAATTTAATTCTCTTGCTATCTCTCTTCACACATAGAGAGCAAAATAGTAATCCCCTGCCTACAACAGTGTTACTCCCAAAGCAAAGTAGTAGATTCAAAACTTTAGCTCCAGGACTTCCTTGATGGTCCAGCAGCTAAGAATCCATCTTTCAATGCAGGGGACATGAGTTCAATCCCTGGTGAGGGAACTAAGATCCCACATGCTGCAGAGCAACTACTAAGGCCCTGTGCTCTGAAGCCGGTGCCACCTAGAGAGAAGCTCACGTGTTGCAGTGAAGATCCCACGTGTCACTGCTAAGGCCCAATGCAGCCAAATAGATAAATAAAATATTTTTTAAAAAGAAAACCAGCTCAGACTTTTGCAGCCAATCATGGGCTTTCAAATCATAGGCTATTTATTAAGAAGATAATGGTATTGGACTTCCCTGGTGGTCCAGTGGTTAAGACCTCCCACTTCCACTGTTGGGGCATGGGTTCAATTCCTGGTCCCCTGGTCAGGGAAGTTCCACATGCTGCAAGGTGTGGCCAAAAACAAACCAAAAAAAGATAATGGTATTGATATCAGCATCGTGGTGGATTGAGATGCATCCTTTGTCTCTCCCCCTCGATCAACAACCAGTTAAACATCCACAGCTCAAGAGAGCAGCTCTGCCCAACACACTCAGGATGCCAGAAAATCCGTATATCGGTATATCTAAAGGCAGGTGGGCCGGAACGCAAAGAAGAGCTGGAACCAGGACCACCGCTCAGGGGGTGCCCACAGTCCTGGCCCCCAGCCACTCTGGTTGAGCCCGCAGCCCCAGAGAACCCAGCGGCAGCCGAAGAGATGGCCATGTGCAGCTGGGCTCCTGCTGCCGCGGTACCCACAGATACAGGCCAGTGGGCATCAGCAACAGAGGAGCCTGGGACCCCTGCCTCCAGCCACAGAGGCATCCACAGTGCTGGTCCTCCACCCACCACCCATAGCCGCGGCTCCCGCCAACCCAACAGTACCGCAGATGGCAGAGGTACCCTGATGTCAGCTCCCGCTCTTCCCCTAAGCAGCAGAGAGTGATATTCAGGAGATTGTAGCTGCCGTGGAGGTACCTGCCATCCCTGGCTCCAGGAGGTGAGGCCAGAGACACAGCAGCGTTCAGGAGCACGGTGGGCTCCACCTGTGACTGTGCAGACTCGCAGCAGAGGCAGTTCCGGTATAAGAAACTGAAAACTTACTATAGTGCCACTCATTGGAAAANCATCTGCCGTGGAGGTACCTGCCATCCCTGGCTCCAGGAGGTGAGGCCAGAGACACAGCAGCGTTCAGGAGCACGGTGGGCTCCACCTGTGACTGTGCAGACTCGCAGCAGAGGCAGTTCCGGTATAAGAAACTGAAAACTTACTATAGTGCCACTCATTGGAAAACAAGAGAGAAGCCTGTAATTTCTAACCTGCTGTATCATTGGAATCAAGTTTTAAAAAACCTTTAAGGAAAAAAGATGATTGCTACTTCAAATGCCCTGACAAAGGAACCATCAAGCACTATGAAGAACCACATAGCACATAAAAAGTAAATGAAAACTTTCCAGAAATTAAAAAAGTCACAGAATATTATGGCCTAATTGATAGAGAATTCAAAATAGCTGTCATGAAGCCCAATGAGCTACAAGTAAACTAAGAAGGTAATTCAATGAGCTCAGGAATAAAAGTAATGAGCAGAAGGAGGACCTCACCAAAGAGATTTAAATTCTAAGGGAGAAGCAAGCAGAAATCACTCTGGAGCTGAGGAATTCAGTTAATGAGATGGACAAGGCATTGGAAAGCATCGGCAATAAAGCAGATCATACGTAAGAGAGAATTGGCAAGCTAGAAAATGGAAATCTAGAAGTGGTACAGGTAAAAGAGGAATGAGAATTAAGATCTAAAAACAAAAAAATGAGGAAAGTGTATGAGAGTTAACTAAATCTTTTAGGAAGGGCAACATTAGGGTAACAGTTACCCCAAAAGGAGAAGAGAGGAGACAGTTTACTTAAAGAGATAATATCTGAAACTTCCTGAACCTGACAAGGAACTGGATACACAAGTCCGTGAAACTAAGAGAACACCTAATTGCTTCAACGCAAAAAGACCATCTTCAAGACAGAAGTCAAAAGTCGAAGACAGAATGCGAAACGTGGCCAAGGGAAAAAAAGGATGGTAATCTGATGAATGGGAGAAGATATTTGTAAATGATACATTCAGTACAGTGTTAATATCTGAAATATAAAGAATTATACAACTCAGCAACTCATACAACTTAACTCAATTAAAAAATGGGCAGAGGGTCTGAACAGACAGATTTATTTATCTGAATAGACATTTATTTCCTCAAAGACATACAGCTGGCCAACAGGCACATGAAAAGATGTTCAGCATCACTCATCACTAGGGAAATTCAAATCAAAACCACAGTGAGGTATTATCTCACACCCATGAATGTGCTGTTATCAAAATAGAATGATTATTATCAAAAGGGCAAGAAATCACGAGTGTTGGCAAGTACGTGGAGGAACCAGAACCCTCCTACAGGATTGGAATGTAAATTGGTGTAGCTGCAATGGAAAACAGTACGGATATTCCTCAAAAAGTTAAGAACTACCACGATTCACTTATCTCACTTTCCCAGAACCCACTTCTGGGTATTTATCCAAAACATACAAAAATACTACTTTGAAAAGATATATGCACCCCAGCATTCATCTTAGTATTGTTTATGTTAGCCAAGATATGGAAACAGCCTAAGTGCCCATCAGCGAATGAATAGATAAAGAAAATTCTTTATTCTGTTACAAAGAATAGATAAAAAGGAAACTTTTGAGTTGTGTCGCATGCGTGCTCAGTCATGCCTGACTCTTCGTGACCCAATGGACTGCAGCCTGCTAGGCTCCTCTTTCTATGGGATTATCCAGGCAAGAATACTGGAGTAGGTTTCCATTTCCTACTACAGGGGATCTTCCTGATGCAGGGATATAACCCAGGTGTCCTGCATTGCAGNGAGAAGACTCTTGAGGGTCCCTTGGACTGCAAGGAGATCCAACCAGTCCATCCTAAAGGAGATCAGTCCGGGTGTTCATTGGAAGGACTGATGTTGAAGCCGAAACTCCAATCTTTTGGCCACCTGATGCGAAGTACTGACTCATTTGAAAAGACCCTGATGCTGGGAAAGATTGAGGGCAGGAAGAGAACGGGACAACAGAGGATGAGATGGTTGGATGGCATAACCGACTCAATTGACATGAGTTTGGGTGAACTTAGGGAGTTAGTGATGGACAGGGAAGCCTGGAGTGCTGCGCTTCATGGAGTCGCAAAGAGTCAGACACAACTGAATGACTGAACTGAACAGAACTGAATTATAATTGTATCACCAGTAACGCAGCATATATGAATTTTGTTTTGTTTTCATAGAATATGGTTTTTTTTAAGAGTTCAAGTTACTTGCACTTTATTTATTGATTAAATTTTTCAGGGAGTATAGTTGATATACAGTGCTGTATTCATTTCAGGTGTACAGCAAAGTTAATCCATTATATATACATGTATGTATATATATATATATATATATATATGTACATCACTCTTTTTTAGATTCTTTTCCCATATAGGCCATTACAGAGTATTGAATAGAGTTCCCTGTGCTATACAGTACATCCTTATGTTTTGACCCAAACACTTCTTTCTCATGACTAATGGAACATATTGGCAAATTCTCTAAGCTGGAATATGCACTCTGTGACCAAGGAAAGAGAAATTAAAATGGCATCAAATGAGATAGCATATACTACTACCTTAGCTTGTTTAAAAGTGTATTCTAATCAACTTATATAATCAGGAGAAGGATAAATATAACTTAAGTAGAGCTATGCCAGAAAAAAAAAAATACTACTACATTTACTTTTTTTTTATTTTTATTTTTTTTTTTAATTTTTACTTTATTTTACTTTACAATACTGTATTGGTTTTGCCATACATCGACATAAATCCAGCACAGGTGTATATGAGCTCCCAATCCTGAATCCCCCTCCCACCTCCCACCCCACATCGTCTCTCTGGATCATCCCTGTACACCAGCCCCAAGCATCCTGCATCCTGCATCGAACACAGACCGGTGCCTCATTTCTTACATGATAGTATACATGCTTCAATGCCATTCTCTCAAATCATCCCATCCTCTCCCTCTCCCTCAGAGGCCAAGAGTCCGTTCTCTATGTTTGTGTCTCTTTTGTTGTCTCACATACAGGGTCATCATTACTATCTTTCTAAATTCCATATATATGTGTCAGTATACTACATTTACTTTTATGGGAATTATGTAATTTACCATAATTTGCATTAAAAGAATCTGTATTGCTTAATACTCAACAATATCCAAAGTTTAGTAAACATTATATTTAAGTCTATTCAGTGTGAACTTAATGACAAAATTAATACAAAAGAAATTCAAAATTATTGTTCTGATACAGAAATTTTCTGCTGTATTCCTACTTATATAAGTTCTATGTCATTTCTAGTTTTATTTCAAATGTGAGTTTTTTATGAAAGGAGTTCTCTAGAATCATTTTTGATACAGTTGAAGAATCCTTGTGTTTTTATGTAATGCAATTTATCAGGAAAGTAAAAGATATTTGAAATTTTCAATCTGCAAGAAAAATAGGGCCCAGCTTTTTTTCAGAATACATTTTTTCTTTAAATTTTCCTTCTTTTACATCTTAATAAACTTAATTTTAAAACAGCTTATACAGTTTGCCCTTTGATTTCAGGGGTTCTGCATCTGTGGATTCAACCAACAATGTATCAAAAATATTTGAAAAATTTACAAATAGTTCCAAAAAGCAGAATTTGCCTCCTATCAGCAACTGTTTACATAGCATTTGCTTTGTATTTACAACTATTTGCATGGAATTTCCACTGTGTTCAAAATTATAATTAATCTACAGATGATTTAAAGTATATAGGAGGATGTGCACAGATTATATGCAAATACTGTGCCATTTTATATAAGGGAGTTAAGTATCCATGGGTTTATTATCTGCTGAGGGTCAAAGGGACAGCTGTATCTATCTCTTCCACAATAAACATAGTTTAATCTGGTTTTAGTCTTCTATAGATATGAGGAACTCAGTTAGCAAATCCAGCAATCCTTACTCAGAACATAAATGGATAAAGATATTTGTTTAAAGCTTAGAAAATTCCTAATTATTTCAGTGTGGTTTTGATGTTAACTTTTTTTCCCAAGAAAGATAAATACCAACTGAAGTTGCGTGGAGAATTATCAGCATTCTGTTGTCCAAGTCCGAAATGATCACAGAGAATTCGTGAATAAGGCATTGGAAAAAAAGAAAAATGAATGCTGATAGTCTCATATTGGCAACTAGGAGAGTCTCAGGAAGGAAGATTTTGTCTCAGCTTGAGTTGATTAGAAACGAGTATTGTTCTAATAAAGTATGAAAATGTTAGTTGCTCAGTTGTGTCTGACATTTTGCATCCCCATGAACTATGGCCCATCAGGCTCCTCTGTCCATGGAATTCCCCAGACTAGGATAATGGAGTTGGTTGCCATTCCCTTCTCCAGGAGATCTTTCCAACCCAGTGATTAAACCCAGGGTCTCCTGCATTGCAAGTGGATTCCTTACTGACTGAGCCACTTTTTACTGTGTTTCAATAGTATATATATACATATATATATATGTATATATATACACATTGTTTTAAAGTAGTACTTAGTTTACCTTTGTCTCAGCTAAAATCAACTCTGTAATCCACTGTCAGACCAAATTCTGATGTATTGCTTTCAATATGTCAGGCCCTTAGACAAGAATGTGCAATGTCCCCCAAATAAGCATTTTAACAGGTTGAACTGATATTTATATCATACAGTTTTATTAGGTGAGGCTCTTCACTGTCCACTAACAAACTTCTATTTCATTTAAGTAATATTTACTGAGTGAATAATATGTTCCATGAATAGAAAATGGAGCAGGTCTTATAAAGTTATATTAATATATTAAAGAATATGTACTCTATCCTAAATACACTAAGAATCTGTTGATTTTTTTTTTGAGGGAAATAATAAAATTTGCATTTTAGAATGGTCTTTCTGATTAACAGGAAAAATGATTTGAAGAAAGATGAATCCAGTGAAAGCTGTTTTTATCGAATCATTCATTATTCATCTCACCTCATCTACAGTGTCCAATTTTCTGTTAAATCTATTCCTGGGGTTTTTGATTTAATATATGATAACTTTAGGGTATCTATGCAGTTCTTTTTTATAGATTTAAATTCTGTATAGAATAGCTTCATCTTCATATTTATTTGAGATATTTTCCTTATTTTATTTACTATATTAATGCACTTATTTTGTAATCTGTCTATGAAAATACTACATCTGGATTATGTGTGTCTCCTTTTGTTTTTCTCTTGATTATCAGTCATATTTTCTTGCCTCTTTGTAAGTTTAATATTTTTTTGGACACTTAGTTCAGGTCAATCGCTCAGTCGTGTCCGACTCTTTGCGACCCCATGAATCACAGCACACCAGGCCTCCTTGTCTATCACCATCTCCCGGAGTTCACTCAGACTCGCGTCCATTGAGTCCGTGATGCCATCCAGCCACCTCATCCTCGATCGTCCCCTTCTCCTCCTGCCCCCAATCCCTCCCAGCATCAGAGTCTTTTCCAGGGAGTCAGCTCTTCTCATGAGGTGGCCAAAGTACTGGAGTTTCAGCTTCAGCATCATTCCTTCCAAAGAAATCCCAGGATTGATCTCCTTCAGAGTGGACTGGTTGAATCTCCTTGCAGTCCAAGGGACCCTCAAGAATCTTCTCCAACACCACAGTTCAAAAGCATCAGTTGTTCGGCGCTCAGCCTTCTTCACAGTCCAACTCTCACATCCATACATGACCACAGGAAAAACCAAAGCCTTGACTAGATGGACCTTAGCCAGCAAAGTAATGTCTCTGCTTTTGAATATACTATCTAGGTTGGTCATAACTTTTCTTCCAAGGACTAAGTGTCTTCTAATTTCATGGCTGCAGTGACCATCTGCAGTGATTTTGGAGCCCCAAAAAATTAAGTCTGACACTGTTTCCCCATCTATTTCNAATGGACTGGTTGGATCTCCTTGCAGTCCAAGGGACTCTCAAGAGTCTTCTCCAACACCACAGTTCAAAAGCATCAATTCTTTGGCGCTTAGCCTTCTTCACAGTCCAACTCTCACATCCATACATGACTACTGGGAAAACCATAGCCTTGACTAGACGGACCTTAGTCGGCAAAGTAATGTCTCTGCTTTTGAATATGCTATCTAGGTTGGTCATAATTTTTCTTCCAAAGAGGAAGCGTCTTTTAATTTCATGGCTGCAGTCACCATCTGCAGTGATTTTGGAGCCCCCAAAAATAAAGTCTGACACTGTTTCCACTGTTATATCCCCGTCTATTTCCCATGAAGTGATGGGACTGGATGCCATGATCTTCGTTTTCTGAATGTTGAGCTTTAAGCCAACTTTTTCACTCTCCTCTTTCACTTTCATCAAGAGGCTTTTTAGTTCCTCTTCACTTTCTGCCATAAGGGTGGTGTCATCTGCATATCTGAGGTTATTGATATTTCTCCCGGCAATCTTGATTCCAGCTTGTGTTTCCTCCAGTCCAGCGTTTCTCATGATGTACTTCGCATATAAGGTAAATAAGCTTTATAAGTTAAATAGGCTTGTTGATTATGCCTAACCAAAAAGACAGCAGTACAGAACAAACTCCCTGTGTCATATTTTGTGAGCGTGAGGGCCCCTTTTTAACATCAGGTAATACCAAACACTATGATAGTTATGATGGTAGTTATGCTTTTGATATGTATTGATATGAAAATTTGATACAGCACTGTGATTCAGTAGCTTCAAGAAACTTTATACTTGATTAGTCTAGACACCCACTGGTGGACATTTAAAGCAGTGTGTTAAACTTTTCTGCTATGCTGGGGAGAATATGTGTCACTTTCCTTGTGTTTCTCAGTATTCCTTTGAGAACTGGATTAAGTCTTTGGTCATTGACATACTCAAGTAGCAGCTAAACACAGCAGAGGCCTTTGAAAGGAGGAGGAAGAATTATGGTTGTGCTTAGAATACAAACAGCTTTTATTTTATACTTGTTCATAGTAAAGCTCTTTGAACTTGAGTTTACTCTTATTATATAGATAATGTTACAGTGATTTTTTGAAGAAAAGATTTAAAATAAACTTTTGGTTATTTCATGCTTTTAAAAAGCACTTAGCTGTTCTTTGACTAATCGTGCTTAATTATATAGACTCAATTTTAACTTCAGAAGGTAGGTCTCAGTTTACCTGAAGGATAGATACATCATAAGACAGAGTTGAAATTTTATGTTTTGTCTTAATTGCTAGAATCCATATCGTTGAGGGGGAAAGGAGTCTGAAAAGGTTAATCTTGATTAACCTTAAGTTAATTAAGTATTTGAAACTTTAATGACCTTCATACTCCATCTATCTGCAGTGTTTTCTTTCCTAACAGTTTAAATCCAGGGCCAGTCTTTCAAAATGATGGGTTATTTATGAATTTACCATTACAAGTCTTCAGTACCATAATAGTGATTATAATACAACTGTAAAGCCAAGAGCAGGCATGTTTGCAAATGGCCCTGTGTGTTCTCTTGAATTGCTCAGTAATGATGGTATTATCGTTCCATACCCTTCTCCTGGCAGGAGTACTCAGGTTCAGTTCAGTTCAGTCTCTCAGTCGTGTCCGACTCTTTGCCACCCCATGAATTGCAGCACGCCAGGCCTCCCTGTCCATCACCAACTCCCGGAGTTCACTCAGACTCATGTCCATCGAGTCCGTGATGCCATCCAGCCATCTCATCCTCGGTCGTCCCCTTCTCCTCCTGCCCCCAATCCCTCCCAGCATCAGTCTTTTCCAATGAGTCAACTCTTGGCATGAGGTGGCCGAAGTACTGTCACAGAGAACTCATATGTGAATTATGGCTCCTCTTTTTGACAGGTGCAGTATTGATACTGTTTGATTAGATGTATAATCAGAACTTTGACATTCATCAGAGGTTACCGAGAGCATCAGGGATCTGATATGAAATGTAGCAGATTCACTACAAATCAGTTGATTATGTGGCTGTTCTTATGGCAACTTCCTTACATACCCTGTTGAATTCACTGGTAACTTTTTAAACGTTCTGCCCTGGGAAAGAGGAATCATACATTCTGTATAGGTTAAAAGTCTAGCAAAGATGATATGTAAAGTATTTTCTGAATTCTAAGGCAGTTCCCAAATATCTACTACTTAACAGAATAATTAGCTGGGCCTTAAAAATGTGTTATGGAAGAAGTGGCCCTTCTAACACAAGGCACTAGGAGGAGGGAACTGAAGAGGTGTTTTTGTATGAAGAGCAGAGACAGTTGAAAAGAGTGAAAAACACAGTAATTGCTCATTTGTCTGGAAATTAATGGGAGGCAAAAAGTCTGGCTGAAATTATGTGTCTTAAAAAAAGAAATTATACATCTTATTTTGACAGGGAATACTTTTCAGGTTTTTTTGGATTTTTAAGTGGAAAGAAAAAAAAATCTTGGTATGTGTAGGTGGGAAAACATCCGACTGTACAAACAACTTGATAAAAAACTAATTTGATTGGTAGAGAGGGCAAGCAGGTCTGTAGAACGCTTTTTTTTTTTTTTTAACTTACATTCTAAGTCATACTATCTCGTCAAGATTACTATTTGGGTTTTTTCCCCAAACTCAGTATCAGTGACAAAGTTCTCTTGTGCCTGCATCTTACCCATCTCCCAGATTCTTTTATAAGAGAAAGAGAACGTCATAACAGATTGCCTCACTTAAGGCAAGTAGTCTTGACATCATAAAGTTTTCTTTCTGTCNTTTTTTCCCCAAACTCAGTATCAGTGACAAAGTTCTCTTGTGCCTGCATCTTACCCATCTCCCAGATTCTTTTATAAGAGAAAGAGAACGTCATAACAGATTGCCTCACTTAAGGCAAGTAGTCTTGACATCATAAAGTTTTCTTTCTGTCTGTATCTCAATCCAGGAATAAATATCCAGTGAATGATTCTCATTAGAGAGCTAACTAATAATCATTGTTGAAAGCATGTAATTGAAGTGCGCAGCAGTGTTAAATGTTTCTGGTTTGCTTTCTTTTTGTAGAACACAAAGTAATTATAGTGGGACTGGATAACGCAGGGAAAACCACCATTCTTTATCAATTGTAAGTATGGGTGTTTGATGAAACAGTTTTTATTTTCAATATTGGAGCTCATTTTGTATAATTAATAAGAATGAGATGCCATTATAAGGGGAAAACTTAAACATATGGTTTTGTATTCAGCCAAACACAAAATTTATTAAGCAGTTTTTAAGGTAAATTTGCTGTATGTTTGCTACAACCTTCAAAAACACTCATTTTTTTCCAGCCTTGAAAGAAAGAATTAATATTAAACTAAAAATAATGGAAGCACACATTCCTGTGAGGGAAGGATGGGATGAAGTCCATTTTGCTGAGCTCTTCCCTCTCTGAAGTCCATGTGAATAGAATGATATATTGAAACTATTATTGCTCTCCTGACTAACAGCTCAGGAATTCTTTAACATACCCAGACTTGTCAAATCAAAAGAAATGAAGATCACACCTGAAAATACTGCGTTAGCGGCTTGCAACAAGAGGCTTGAGACTTCCAGAGAAATACATTACTACTTTCAGGATATTTTAACAGCCTATCAGTCCACTTGTCAGACTGCCTCCCATTATCCTCTCAGTGCCAATCCAGTGATCTTTGTTAAACAAACAGTGGAAATGGATCTGTGTCCCAGGCATTTTAACAAATAATTATAAAATACAGTGCTCCATTGTGTGCTTCTTGTCTCTTCCCGCCTCATCTTAAGTACATCAGCTGACAGCGCTCCAGAAGTACTTCACTTAAGCAGTGCTTTATGTTTTTTTTCAGCTGCTTTGCTGAAAAGCTACCAACTTACGGCTTGTTGTTTCAGAGTTGAATAACTACTTGTTTTTCTTTAAAACATTCATCCATTGGTTGTTATGTAATTTAGTATGCCTTAGCCTTTAGACATTAGAAATAAACATTTCAGAAACCTGTCATCATTGTTGAAGTAATTCTGCATATAGCTTCGAAAATACGTACATTAAACCCAAGGGAGAATTAGAAGCTTCTTCCAACATAGTACTGACATATTATAGGCAGATAGATTTTGTTGAATTAATTGATTAATATAACTTAACTGATGATTATGATAATACATGTGATATGAGCATCAGTGTATTTTCATTTGCCTATCGACTATAGTTTTGGTTAATAGACATCTAGTAATCTTTATGGCTGAACCAAGTGTTAACTTTCTCACGTAGATACTCTTTAAAATGATCTCAAGCCCTTGTAGTTCAGTTGGTAAAGAATCTGTCCACAATGCAGGAGACCCAGGTTTGATCCCTGGGTGGGGAAGATCCGCTGGAGCAGGAAATGGCAACCCACTCCAGTATTCTTGCCTGGAGAATCCCATGGACAGAGGAGCCTGCCAGACTACAGTCTGTGAGGTCGCAAGAGTCAGACATGACTTAGTGACTAAACAACCGCCATACTCGAGCCCAGAACAGGATGGCACATCGGCTNAATGGCAACCCACTCCAGTATTCTTGCCTGGAGAATCCCATGGACAGAGGAGCCTGCCAGACTACAGTCTGTGAGGTCGCAAGAGTCAGACATGACTTAGTGACTAAACAACCGCCATACTCGAGCCCAGAACAGGATGGCACATCGGCTGTAGTTTTAGTTAATAGACATCCAGTAATCTCTATGGCTGAACCAAGTGTCAGTTTTCTCACGTAGACAGTCTTTAAAAAATGATAGCCTACTTACTATTCGTTGGTTACTACTTTACAAGTACAGATGACACAGTCACCTAGAAATTTGCTCTTTCAGCGTAGGAGATTGGTTCTGCTCTAACTGATAAGAGGACATGGGACTGTTGGAATTCTGGCCACAAAAATGCACTCTCACTCCATGCAGTTCTGTCCAGATCAAGCCTGTAGTTTATTAAAAGAACCAAAAAGCATTCCTTCAGTTGTTGTTTGTGTAGGTATTTGTTTGTCCAAATGTTCTGCAAGGTTCTATTTTTGTTGCTAGTGATTACCATCATTGGTGCAAGTAAAAAAGGTGGATTTATATGAAAATACAGAGATAACAGTTGCTTTGGGTTCTCAAGATTTACAAGAGTTTTTATGGTGTCTGTCTTTTAACAGCTTAATGAATGAAGTGGTTCATACATCTCCAACCATAGGAAGCAATGTTGAAGAAATAGTTGTGAAGAACACTCATTTTCTTATGTGGGATATTGGTGGTCAAGAGTCACTTCGATCATCCTGGAACACGTATTACTCAAATACAGAGGTATACTGAGGTTACTTCTGAATTTGAATGAGAAGAATCAAAGAGTAAACCCAGAAAACAGATAGGCTGTACAGAAGGCATAGTGACAGCTCACTTATAGTAACATTCTTTTTCTGTAAGGAATTGGAGGTTTTCAAATTAAAGAAAAAAGGCAAGCCGGAAGAATAACGGGAGCTATCCTTAGTGGAGTGCTCACTGTTATCTGGCTCTCTAAATTCATCCTTAGGCTAATACTGTAGTGTCTCCATTGCTGGAGGAAGTGGACACCAGGATAAGCTATATAACCTTTCCCAGCCTTACAAGAGGCTGGGGTTAGAGGGGAATACAATATTTTAAGCATAATTTAATACAGGAGTTTTAAATCACATGAATTGAACATTCACATTTTTGGTGAGATTATATTTTAAATAAAAAGCAAGTGATTTGCAAGCCATCCTCCCAGCATTCACTATCACTTATTTCATTATTTGAGTCAACCCAGGAAGCAAATCTGGAATATCTTTTATATTTGTGTTTATTTAATCTTTTTAGAGGCAAATTCTTTAAAAAAAAAAAAAGTGCAGTGCTATTGAGAGAGGTTTATCTTCAGGAATACTAATGCACAATTGCATCTATAGTTTTTCTTTACAAAGAGGTACACCAAACCAGTTACTTTTTCTGTAATGCAACCTCTTAAAAATTGACGTGTTTTTTTTTTTTTTTTTTTTTTTT
>SJYV01020064.1:74682-108907 GCA_006410875.1 Neotragus pygmaeus
CCAACACCACAGTTCAAAAGCATCAATTCTTCAGTGCTCAGCCTTCTTTATAGTCCCACTCTCACATCCATACATGACTACTGGAAAAACTATAGCTTTGACTAGATGGACCTTTATCGGCAAAGTAATGTCTCTGCTTTTTTAATATGTTGTATAGATTGGTCATAGCTTTTCTTCCAAGGAACAAGCGTCTTTTTATTTCATGGCTGCAGTCACCATCTGCAGTGCATTTGGAGCCCCCAAAAATAAAGTCTCTCACTGTTCCAATTGTTTCTCCATTTATTTGCCATTAAGTGATGGGACAGGATGCCATGATCTTAGTTTTTTGAATGTTGAGTTTTAAACCAGTTTTTTCACTCTCCTCTTTCACCTTTATCAAGAAGCTCTTTAGTTCCTCTTCACTTTCTGCCATAAGGGTGGTGTTCTGTGTATCTGAGGTTATTGATATTTCTTCCAGCAATCTTGATTCCAGCTTGTGCTTCATCCAGCCTGGCATTTTGCATAATGTACGCTGAATATAAGTTAAATAAGCAGGGTGACAACACACAGCCTTGACATACTTCTTTCCCAATTTGGAACCAATCTGTTCTTCCATATCTAGTTCTAATACAAATTTCTTAGGAGACAAGTCAGGTGATCTGTGGTCTGGTATTCCCATCTCTTGAAGAATTTTACACTGTTTGTTGTGATTGACACAGTCAAAGTCTTTGGTGTAATCAATAAAGAAGAAATAGATATTTTCTGTAACTCTCTTGCTTTTTCTATGATCCAACGGATGTTGGCATTTTGATCTCTTTTTCCTCTGTTTTTTCAAAATCCAGCTCTAACTTCTGGAAGTTCACAGTTCATGTACTATTGAAGCCTGGTTTTGAGAATTTTGATTATCACTTTGCTGGAGTGTGAGATGAATAAAAATTCTTTGGCATTCCCCTTTTTTGGGGATTGGAAAACTGACCTTTTTCAGTCCTATGACCACTGATGAGTTTTAACTGAATGTAATACTCAATGTTCCTAGAAACAGTAGCATATAGTAGATGGTCAATTATTTGTTGAATGAATCAAGAATCAAGTACTGTAGAGATGTACATTGGACTTTCCAGCTAACTCAGTCAGTAAAGAATCCACCTGCAATACAGGAGACCCAGATTCAATTCCTGGGTCAAGAAGATCCCTTGGAGAGGGCATGGCTATCAATTCCAGTATTCTTGTTTGGAGAATTCAATGGACAGGAGAGCCTGATGGATTACAGTCCCTGGAATCCCAAAAAGTAAGATATGACTAAGCAACTAACACTTTCACTTTTCATAGTTATTTCAAGATAACTGAATGAAACAATATTGAATAAAAATCTACAATTAACTTACATAAGGACACAAAATATTAACAATTTAATGATACCAACATGAGCTACTATTTCAACTCAAATTCCCAAACACTTAGAAATAAAATAACTTAAAAGATTTTAAAATGTGAGAACAAAGGAGTACTCAAGTTACAATTTGTTCTCATGTTAATATATTTGGATTCAAATACTCATATGAAAGATGAAGGTGATATTTTTCAAATGGCAAAGAAGAATGCTTTCCAGGTGCTCACCAAAAGTGATACATCTTTTAGAAATATGTTTAATAAAGAAAGACTGATAGAGCAATGACGAGTAACAGATTTCCATGTACACAAATGTATAAAAGGTTATTTATTCACACTATGCAAGAGAATATTCACTCTTGTTTTTGTTTATAACAANGTTTTTTTTTTTTTTTTTTTTTTTTTTGAGAAGGAGTTGCAGAAGAGGTGGGAGTATTGATGCAAGGAATTTTTGGTGAATAACTTGTCTTTAAAAAAAAAAAGATTCCTCTAGATTTATAATATAATTGCCTATGTGTGTGTGTGTGTATATTCTAGTGCAGTATGTGACTGGTCAAACCATGATGGCATATCATAGATATTTAGCAGTTGTAGTAGTGCTTAATTATTTTTATTTGCAAGGGGAGGATAGGTTGATAAGCTAATATTTATGGTTATACGTTACTTATATTTCTACATAACATAGTAAAATAATATTCCGAAACTAAAATGTGTTAGAATAAGGGAAGAACAACATTGTAATTTCTTCAAAGCTCGAAGTTAACTCCCAAATCTGAAAGGAACAGTTACCTTTGGTGAATAGATCAAAGTTGGTTCCAGCTGATTCATATGTACTGATAACATTCCTAAATGATAGTTTTTCAGTTTGTTGACAAAAAGACTTCACATTGGTCCAGAAAGACATACATTATTAGTGACTTCACTTACATGCATTGTCCTTAGAAACTATTTCTACGAGAATATCAAAATTACTACAGAGAACTTTTTTTGCCTTCCATGTAGTACAGTAGCATAGCACATAGCATTTGCAGTCTTAGATTCTTAGGCAGAGATTTTATCTACATAGTGATTTTGTTCACTTTGTTCACCCTTCTTATCTTGCTTCTTAAATTAAGACTGTGGCTTTGTTTTTAAAAAATACCGTTTACTACTTACATTTTAAAATAAATCTTAGTATATATATTAAGGGCATATTATATATTCAAATATCACTTAAAAAAATAAACTGCAGCATGGTTTTTATTTGTTGAAGTTGTGAGTTACTTTTCTTATTAACATTTGGATTTTACTGCTTGATGTGATTCAGTATAATACAAATTCTTTATGATGAAAAAGACCAGTTTTATAGTGATGATGTTGCCATAGTAGAAAGTACTTCTAGCACTTAGAGTAGTTTTGCAGAAAACATGAACATCCCATTCAATTTTCTTTCTTTTTACTTGTCTTCTAGTTCATCATTCTTGTGGTTGATAGCATTGACAGGGAACGACTAGCTATTACGAAAGAAGAATTATACAGAATGTTGGCTCACGAGGTAAATTTTGAAAACAAACATAAATGGAGTAAGGTATCCATATACTGCTTTTGTGTTTTCACAAAGATTAATGAGCTCTGCTGTTGGTTATTTCTTCGTTAACAAAGTTTTATATATCAAACTGATGAAAGTCATGAAGTCAAAAAATTTTGATACTTAAGAAAACCTAACACATTAATCTGGAGACTGATGCTGTTAATTGAAAACAGTTTTCACAGTTAAAACTACTTGTTCATACCTTAAAAAGTCTGATAAATTGTGGCAAGAGAATGGAAAATTTAAGATCTTTTCCTCCCTACAGTTTATAAGGGGCTACCCTGGTGGCTCGGTGGTAAAGAACCCTCCTGCCAATGCAGGAGGTGAAGGTTAATCTCTGGGTCAGGAAGATGCCCTGGCAGAGGAAATGGCAGCCAAATCCAGTATTCTTGCCTGGAAAATCCCATGGACAAAGGAACCTGGCAGGCTACAGTCCATGGAGTTGCTTAATTCTAAATAGTTCATATATACAGAAGACTTAGAAAGTAAAACATTTACGTAGCTACCACTCAGTATAAGATGTTAAATACCTTATGAGATCTCTCCAACCTGATTTTCTTACCTTCTCTCTGAGAGGATCCTGAAAGATTACACCATCCTAAAAGTAGTGAATTTTTATGCATATTATTGCTGTGCACATTATTATTACAATTTTATGTACCCATCAACAACTATATGGTATTTTACTCTAAGTATATATACCACACTTGATCTGTTCTTCTGTTAATGAACATTTAAGTTACTTCCAGTGTTTCCAGTTCTGCAGTGAACATTAATCAATGAGCTTCGGTTGGACAGACTAATTAGCAGTATTGCCCACCCCTCACCTTCAGTACTCTCCTTTAAATCCTGGAGAGATTGTATAGTATACTATATTCACCTATTAGAATATTGCTCTGATAATTTTAAATCATTATTTCAGATTCAGGTTTATTTTACTTTTAGCTTGACGCATTTGACCTAACAACAGAAAAATAACTTAATATCTAGCTTATATTAGTGTAATGTCTTTTTTAGAGTGAATCATTAAATCATGGTTCTTTGACATCATTTTTTATTTCAACAAAACTTTTAAATGATTAGTGCCTGATTATTTTAAAGTACAGAGATTTCATTAGAATTGTTCCGTAGGGCCTATTCTACCCACCTGCTTCATTAGTTTTCTTTTGAATTGTGATATTTGACGTATTATAAATATTTCATTGGGGGAGAATAGATACATGTATATATACGGCTGAGTCCCTTTGTTGTCCACCTGAAACTATCACAGCATTATTCATTGCCTGTACTCCAATATAAAATAAAACATTAATAAAAGATTTCATGTTGATTGCAGGATTTACGGAAGGCCGCAGTCCTTATCTTTGCCAATAAACAGGATATGAAAGGGTGTATGACAGCAGCTGAAATCTCTAAATACCTCACCCTCAGCTCAATTAAGGATCATCCATGGCACATTCAGTCCTGCTGTGCTTTAACAGGAGAAGGGTGAGTGTGTGACTTCTTTCAAATTTTTTACAAGTGTTTTCCACCAACTTGCTTTCTTCTTTGAATCCTGTTCCATTTTTGTTCTCGTGGTGTCTCAAGTTGAAAGAATTTTACTCATTTCCTACTGTTAAATTACAGTTTAAGTTACCAACAATTTTTTGGGTAACTTTTAGTATAAATGGAATGTTTTATCAAAAAAGGGCAAGAACAAACTTTTGAAGAAAGTTTTTACAATCTAGATTTTCAGTTGTTGTTCATTTCTTACTTGTGTCATTCATTAACTGGGAGAAAACTAATGTAACCGGAATAAAAGGAGATGTCAAAGAAATTAAGTCTAAATTCCCAGCTTTCCGCAAGAGTGCATCTCTTATCAGGAGTCATTTTGGGAGGCACACTTGTAAACAATGAACAATTAAGAAAAATGCCATTCTAATGTATTTCTCTTTTTCTAAGAACTTACATCTGGACATAGTAGACTGAGGAGAACCCATTGTATTATATATGGACTACCCAGTTTATTTCCAGGAACTTACTTATAGGAACTTATTTATCCTCAAATCAAACTGACCTTCTATTATTTCTCATACTAGAAATAACTTGTAATATAGTAGCTATACGTTGATATTTGGACCTCTACTTGTTAAAATATAGTAGACATAAAGGATGCTTTCAGTTTTTAATATATAGTTTTTTTTTAATTTTGAGAAGATTCTTGCTTTCTGTTTCAGGTTATGCCAAGGTCTAGAGTGGATGACCTCCCGGATTGGTGTGAGATAACTTTTTTGCTCGAAAGAGACTCTATTTATTCTGTGACATGAACCTAGTACATTTGGCTGCTAAAGCAGCAGCATGTTTAATTAATTTATAACAATACCAACCTCTGTGAGCAACACTTGAATCAAGTGCAGCTGAACTGGAACATAAAAGATTTTTACTTAACTTTTTTTTAATGCACTAATCTTCAGTTGGATAAACATAATGTATAACTGTTTTCAGCAACAGAATTCTTCAGACTGCTTATTCTAATTATTCAACGACTGCCTTTTAAGAAATATTTGTCATATGTTTAATGTTTTCTGAAGTATTGTAATAACTTTAATGACCAGTGTCTTTTCGTTTCTTGACTGCTCCCTCCCCCTACCAGATAATTACCAATTGTGGAAATCGTCAGGTACTGTTTGCAAACTTATCCAGCAGTAAATATTTGTTCCCTCTGTAAACCACTTACTTTTGGACAGAACTTTATTATAGAGAAAGAAATATGCCTAAAAGATATATATTTAAGAAGTGGATGAAAATCATGAGACCTGCCTTTTAAATGAGTTGCTTTACCCCACATTATTGCAAGTTATGGAATGATTTTAAGTTTCTAGTAGCATCTCAGTTAAGAAGGGATTGGTTTTGGTTGAAAACTAATAATAGTAAAATATTTATTTCAAGGCCCAACTTTGATAGTAAATACTTTGATTAAATATGGTATTTTTAAGAATGTCACATTATTCAATGCATATATAACTATCAGAAATTACTAAAGTATACCAGCACTGAAAATATAACAAGGCACTTGAAATATATTTTTACTATCAATTACAAACAACTTTATTATCAGCAAAAAGTTAACTGTTTCATCTGCTTTGAGCAATAGCTAAAAGGCAGAAGAAACAGTTCATTTTATTTCTTAGAATTTCAAATTGTGTGATAGCATCTTTACCACCAGCAGTATATTACTTAAAAAAATCCATATGACTTTCCTTAAATCTGTTGTAATGTAATAGGCTTGAAACAATTGCCATTTGTGTAATTATGTGTCGTGTTCTAAAATCTTTTACTAGATTATAGGAAACTGCTGAACTTAATCGTGGCTTTTAGAATATTACTATGAAACACAAGTTTAATACACTAACAACTTAAAATTGTTGCTAGTTAGAAACTCATAATCTAGCAAAAGTTTATTTTATTGGCTAGCATTAAAACATTTTTAAGGCAGTGTCTAATATGAACAGTAATAGCATCAAAACATTTTTAAGGCAGTGTCTAATACGAACAGTAATCTAAGTAGTGCATACCTTAAGAGAGGGGGGAAAGTATTGTAGTTTTGATCCTCTTTATTTCAAATATGTGCTTTTGCTATAATGAAAGGGATAAAACACATACATAGAAAATAATACTTTATTTTTGCAGTATTCTTTCATTTGGGTAAAAAATAGGATTCAGTGTTCATAAAAATATCAATACCTATTCAAAAGCGATATTTTAATATTTTTACTGTAGGTTGTTTAAATTTTGCTGTTTTCAGATATACTGGATTTATTATACTTAATCTAAATAATTTAGTTGACTGTGGTGACATTTTTCTGATTCCTATTTAGTGGTAGTACTCCCTAGAACTGGAAATCACCAGAGGAAAACTCTCTGGGCTTTGGGACCTAGTTGTTCATTAACCTTGTTTTCAACCTTTTTCTGAAGTGAGGGAAATTTTGTTTTTAATATAATGTATAGTCAGCAACGGGAGAGAAAAGTAGACAAGAATCAACATGGTGTGTATGTGGGATAGAGTAGGGGCAGAAGAAATTATGAAAATCCCATTTACCTAAAGCACACTTGGCCAGAATTTCTATTTTGGGTTGTATAGTTTAGCCATGAATACTGAGGATAATTCTCTGAATTCTTTCCTGAGAAAAATCATATTTAATACTCCTGTATTTGTTCTTATTGTGATATCTTCCTTCTTGTATCTAATAAGATTGGCTGGCTCCATTTTCTTCTATCAAATTATATGGTTATTTTTTTATATTACCACATCAGCATTATACTGAAAGTGTTAATAGTCGATTGTATTTTGTCAGACCACTAGTGTAGACTCAAGTTTTTTATTTGATCTGTAAAATACAATTTGTTTTATTTTCTAAATGCTTTAAAAAAAATATTTGTTGGCTCTGGATTAGAAATTGTTAGCTGTGTGTTGAAGATGAAATAGATGTCCAGCTAGGTTTTGTGCCAACGATTGGGAAAAGTTCAATTAGAAAATTCATGTAAGACTTTTAAAGCTTTTTTAATGGGTTCTCATTAGATATTTCCTCTTGTAGTAATATGAAAACTGATTATCCTTTACTCCAAGAGAATGTTTTGACCCAAGCACGTATTTAACATTGAAGCGTTGATTCTGACATTTACTAAAAATCAGTCAACTGTAAGATACTGTCTGATGAAAAAATGTAAATTGTGATTAGTGCCTTTATTTGTATTTTGAGATAAGTTCTCAATTTTATATTATACCTGTTCTTTAGAAGTCATAATTGCAGCTCATTAATTTAACAATAATAGTTCAGGTTTCACGCTCCCCGTCAATCCCTTGGTTGCCTAGCAAAATTTCTAATAGATGGTAGAAGGCAGGGGGACCCACCCATGTTACTTCTGGGAGATTATTCTACATATTGTTTTTAATTTGAGATAAAGACACTAAATTTAAACAAATCTTTGGTTATAACTAAAATGTAACTGTTACCCTTGTAAGTTCAAGACATTTTTCTTAATTTTGAACACGTTGCACTCTTCCTGTTTAAACCCATCTTTCTTATCAAAGTCCATTTGAGAACTTTTAGAATTAAAAAGCCTTTTTATATGGGAACATAGCTGTGTATTTTGTTAATGTAATTTAATTCCTTAAAATTTGAAATAATATATCTATAATCTATTGAATAACATGATTAAGTACAAATTTTTGCCTTTAGGTTCTTTGTTAGTATGCTTAAAGGTATAATTTTATTCTAGCTTCACTAGAGGAATGATGATAAATTGAAATTTCTTTGTTAAAAATTATGTTTTAAGTGGATGCTACTCTTGTAACCGTAGTCATTTTGATTAAGCATAACTTAACTTTCATTATATTTAGCATAAAGAAAAAACAATTATTTTCCTAGGGAAACCATGAGTAATATAGGCAGTGCTGTAAACATTATTCTCTGGAGTTATGGGGAGCCACAAAGCAAAGAAAACTTTAAAACAATAAAAGCTTTATTTTAAAAAAGTATCTTTGATGTAGTATCTTAGGATGAATTATAAATGGATTTGTCTCTGCCTAGAGCTCATTGAATTCTTACCTGTGTAGAAGAATACCAGTTGAAAAACCATACTGTTATTATACCAAGAATAGATTAATTCCCTTGATATTTATCTTTGAAGACCAACTTTCTGAGCCTAACTATGGTTTTGGATCCAAAACATATTTCATACCTAGTTCAGTTCTAAAGGATCTTTTTTATCTTGTCAGGGTATAAGTCACTTCACCATACAGCATGATGGCTTGTAGCCAGTAGAATGTAGGGCATTCTGAAAGTTTATATACTACTATTAAAAACTGAAGGAAGGAAAAAACACTCAAAACACAACAACAAAAAAGAAGCAAACCAGACGGAGGAAGGACATGTAACATGAAATTGTGTTTATTTTAATCTATTATTTGATTCCCACCTCATTATCATTTCATTTAGTATATCGATACAATCAAATAAGAAAACAAAGAATCAACTAGTAACTGCTACTCCACTTAAACTGAGCTAATAGTTAATGAAAATGCAAAAGAGAAAATAAGGCACATATTGCTAAGAAGATATTTAAACTATTTACAAAACACTGTATACTGGGAAGTGCTCTCTTCTAGAAAATATCTTGCTTATTTTCCTGGCTTTTACTAATTGGGTGGAAGTGGTTAGTTTGTTCAGAGCTTATTGGCTTTAGAGGATTACCCCAAACTCCAGTTCTATGTTGATTTTCGAGTATTGAAAGATAGTGCAGCCAGGATTGTCAATATTTTACAAATATCTATAAATCTGTAAGTAGTTTAGATTCAAAGTCAGTTTTTTCAGTAATGTCTCATCCTTATTCATTTAGCATTACTGTGAAGACTGGCATTTAAGAGCCAGGTCCCCAAAAAGTACTTTTTAAGAGTTTCAGGTAACCAGAGTTATACAGAGAAGGCCAATTTTAAAAAAAAAAGAATTTTTTTAGCTGCTTTGTATTAAATTCAAGATAGAAAAAAATATTGTTTTGCAGACCTAAAATCAGCTTTAAATATATAAAGTCTTGTGAGATGTTTGAGAAATGTTAATTTAGAGGTTTAGAAGCAGGTGTAGAAACAAAAGTCAAAAAACTTGATAATGTGAGGTTAAAATCTTCAGTAGAAAATCTGAATGAAAACAGTGAATTGCCCCCATTCAAAGCACTTAAGACTACTAGAAAATTCAGTCTTACTGTAGATCCAGATGGCCTATATTATTATTAATGTGACCATAAATTGAAGACTGATTGGATTTCTAGAATTTGAGAGTATAGTCACAAAAAGTCCCTTTTGCATTTTTATAAACCAGTAATCTGCCTTTCCCCCCACCTAGAAATGGAAAAGTAATGTGCTGTGCATGTCTTCTGGAATTGAAAACAAAATTCTAGAAGAATAGAAATGTTCTCTTGCACAAACTTGTAAAATTTTAATTTAAATATTACCTTATTTTTCAGTCCATATGGTGTTGTCCTCCAGTTTGTGCAATGTGGCACCATCCCATTAAAGTCCTCTTCCCCCAAACTGTATTGAAATAGGCAGATTTCACAGCTAAGGGAGAACATTCCTCAAAGACTGTTTTCTTTTAGTCTAGTTTACTACCAGCAGGACTAAATGGAGCAGATCCACTTGCTGTTCATTAAAGCGCATGGCCAAGTGCTTAGTCAATATTTAATCAGTTTAATTAAAAGCAAGTAAGGGAAACGAAAAACCTTAAAATTTAATTGATTTTTATTATACTGTGAATATATTTCCATCAGTGTTGGTAAGATATCAAATGACTATCAGTTGATGTTGGTTATATATCATTTATTTGTTATCTTTTGGCCATATTCATAAGAGACTATAATCACTTTAATCTTACATTTTCCTTTAGGAAATTCAGGGACTCTACAGCCCCTATTTTGTTCTCTTGGAGTAAACTATTCAGTGTAGTTATGAAAACTTTTCATTTTGATTTTTCTTAAAAGTTGAGCTGCTATTTCATTAAACGTGTGAAATAAAATAATGGTTATGATTTTTTTCCATTATGTAATTATTATAAATTTTACCTTATTGATCACTGTACAGAGGATGGTTTAAAAAAAAAACAACAAAAAATAAAGCTAAGAATCATTGCAGCCTTGCTTTGTGTTAGTTTGATCAGAATATAATGATTATAATTGCACATTGCCATCTTAACATAAATTGGTGCTTTAGAGCATGAAAGAGGAAACAGCAGGCCCTATATAATATACTTCTTGCCTCAGAATGTAAAACTACATTAAAGTGTCTGTATATTTATGTTCATTTCTTAAGATTTAAATACAAATTGTTATCCATGAAGCTTCAGGCTTTCTGCAAGCACTGTAACAATATCTTAGCTAATCAGCTTGGTAAAATGAAGATGGTGTTAAGGCCAAAATTATGAATTGGATCTCTCTGGGGGTCCTCTGGTATTGTACAGAGGAAAAAAGTGTCTTTGATGCCACAAACTGTGCTTAATCCCAACCAAACTGAGATGTGTGCTATTGGTTCAATATATAAGCATTCATAGAATTACAAGAGCAAGCAAATTATTTAATGCACTCATATCATCACTTCTTGAAGGTGGTTCAAAACATGTTCTTCTAATGGTGGGGTTGTTTTAAAGACATGTTTTAAATTTTTAATAGTTTTATTACTGTCATAAAATGCTTCTATGTGTTAAGTTTAGGTTACTGATACTCCTGACTTATTGCTTGCATGCCTACTTATCCAAGTGAAAGGATGCTGTTTGCTCTGGAATGTTCATCTTTTAGACAGGTTTTGGCTCATTTGCAATCATGGTGCAATACAGTGTAACATTGTTTTCAGTCAACAGTTTTATTTTTGTCATAATAAATAATTACTTTTCCAATATGACATGAACCCAGTGTTGTTGTTGTTGTTTTTAAGATAAAATTTAACAGTCTTGCTGCAGGTGATAGAAACTCACCTAAGCAATGTAGAGAAATTTTTATAATTAAAAATGAGGTGCTGGTGCAACTGCTGAGCCCACATGCCGCAACTGCTGAACCCCGAGCACCTAGAGCTCATGCTCCCCAGCTGAGAAGCCACCATAATGAGAAGCCCATGCACTGCAACTGGAGAAAGCCTGCATACAGCAGCAAAGACCCAGCATAAGCAAAACAAAAAAAATGAGGTGGCAGCTCTCACGGAACCCAAGGTCAGGAATACACCTGGACTTCTGGAACAGCCTGGGACTGGAGACCGAGAAACTCTGAGGAGAAACCAAGAGCTTGCCTTTCTCTTACTTTTCTTTCTCAAATCCACTTCCAGACTGGATTTTTCTGTTTCCTAGTCCCATGCCGTATAATGTCCTATTATAATAGCTCCCGTAGTTTTATCTTTATGAAACAGAGACGTCAGATTATCATTGTTGTTCAGTTACTAAGTCATGTCCTACTCGTTGCAACTCTATGGACTGCAGTATACTAGGCTTCCCTGTCTTTGACTATATCCTGGAGTTTGCCCAAACTCATGTTTATTGAGTTGATAGTGCCATCCAACCATCTCATCCTCTGTCACCCCCTTCTCTTGCCCTTAGTTTTTTCCCAGTATCGGTTTTTTCCAGTGAGTTGGCTCTTTGCATCAGGTGGCCAAGGTATTAGAGGTTTAGCATCAGTCTTTCCAATGAATATTCAGGGTTGATTTCCTTTAGGATGGACTGGTTTGATCTTGCTGTCCAAGGGACTCTCAAGAGTTTCTCCAGTACCACAGTTTGAAAACAAAATTCTCTGGCACTCAGCCTTCTTTATGGTCCAACTCTCACATCCATACACAGCTGCTGGAAAAACCATAGCTTTTGCTAGACAGACCTTTGTTGGCAAAGTGATGTCTCTGCTTTTTAGTATGCTCTCTAGGTTTAGTATGCGTGCTGAAGTCCATGGGGTCTCAAAGAGCTGGACATGACTGAGTGACTGAACAACAACTATGTTTGTCACCGCTTTTCTTCCAAGGAGAAAACGCNTTGAATAACATGATTAAGTACAAATTTTTGCCTTTAGGTTCTTTGTTAGTATGCTTAAAGGTATAATTTTATTCTAGCTTCACTAGAGGAATGATGATAAATTGAAATTTCTTTGTTAAAAATTATGTTTTAAGTGGATGCTACTCTTGTAACCGTAGTCATTTTGATTAAGCATAACTTAACTTTCATTATATTTAGCATAAAGAAAAAACAATTATTTTCCTAGGGAAACCATGAGTAATATAGGCAGTGCTGTAAACATTATTCTCTGGAGTTATGGGGAGCCACAAAGCAAAGAAAACTTTAAAACAATAAAAGCTTTATTTTAAAAAAGTATCTTTGATGTAGTATCTTAGGATGAATTATAAATGGATTTGTCTCTGCCTAGAGCTCATTGAATTCTTACCTGTGTAGAAGAATACCAGTTGAAAAACCATACTGTTATTATACCAAGAATAGATTAATTCCCTTGATATTTATCTTTGAAGACCAACTTTCTGAGCCTAACTATGGTTTTGGATCCAAAACATATTTCATACCTAGTTCAGTTCTAAAGGATCTTTTTTATCTTGTCAGGGTATAAGTCACTTCACCATACAGCATGATGGCTTGTAGCCAGTAGAATGTAGGGCATTCTGAAAGTTTATATACTACTATTAAAAACTGAAGGAAGGAAAAAACACTCAAAACACAACAACAAAAAAGAAGCAAACCAGACGGAGGAAGGACATGTAACATGAAATTGTGTTTATTTTAATCTATTATTTGATTCCCACCTCATTATCATTTCATTTAGTATATCGATACAATCAAATAAGAAAACAAAGAATCAACTAGTAACTGCTACTCCACTTAAACTGAGCTAATAGTTAATGAAAATGCAAAAGAGAAAATAAGGCACATATTGCTAAGAAGATATTTAAACTATTTACAAAACACTGTATACTGGGAAGTGCTCTCTTCTAGAAAATATCTTGCTTATTTTCCTGGCTTTTACTAATTGGGTGGAAGTGGTTAGTTTGTTCAGAGCTTATTGGCTTTAGAGGATTACCCCAAACTCCAGTTCTATGTTGATTTTCGAGTATTGAAAGATAGTGCAGCCAGGATTGTCAATATTTTACAAATATCTATAAATCTGTAAGTAGTTTAGATTCAAAGTCAGTTTTTTCAGTAATGTCTCATCCTTATTCATTTAGCATTACTGTGAAGACTGGCATTTAAGAGCCAGGTCCCCAAAAAGTACTTTTTAAGAGTTTCAGGTAACCAGAGTTATACAGAGAAGGCCAATTTTAAAAAAAAAAGAATTTTTTTAGCTGCTTTGTATTAAATTCAAGATAGAAAAAAATATTGTTTTGCAGACCTAAAATCAGCTTTAAATATATAAAGTCTTGTGAGATGTTTGAGAAATGTTAATTTAGAGGTTTAGAAGCAGGTGTAGAAACAAAAGTCAAAAAACTTGATAATGTGAGGTTAAAATCTTCAGTAGAAAATCTGAATGAAAACAGTGAATTGCCCCCATTCAAAGCACTTAAGACTACTAGAAAATTCAGTCTTACTGTAGATCCAGATGGCCTATATTATTATTAATGTGACCATAAATTGAAGACTGATTGGATTTCTAGAATTTGAGAGTATAGTCACAAAAAGTCCCTTTTGCATTTTTATAAACCAGTAATCTGCCTTTCCCCCCACCTAGAAATGGAAAAGTAATGTGCTGTGCATGTCTTCTGGAATTGAAAACAAAATTCTAGAAGAATAGAAATGTTCTCTTGCACAAACTTGTAAAATTTTAATTTAAATATTACCTTATTTTTCAGTCCATATGGTGTTGTCCTCCAGTTTGTGCAATGTGGCACCATCCCATTAAAGTCCTCTTCCCCCAAACTGTATTGAAATAGGCAGATTTCACAGCTAAGGGAGAACATTCCTCAAAGACTGTTTTCTTTTAGTCTAGTTTACTACCAGCAGGACTAAATGGAGCAGATCCACTTGCTGTTCATTAAAGCGCATGGCCAAGTGCTTAGTCAATATTTAATCAGTTTAATTAAAAGCAAGTAAGGGAAACGAAAAACCTTAAAATTTAATTGATTTTTATTATACTGTGAATATATTTCCATCAGTGTTGGTAAGATATCAAATGACTATCAGTTGATGTTGGTTATATATCATTTATTTGTTATCTTTTGGCCATATTCATAAGAGACTATAATCACTTTAATCTTACATTTTCCTTTAGGAAATTCAGGGACTCTACAGCCCCTATTTTGTTCTCTTGGAGTAAACTATTCAGTGTAGTTATGAAAACTTTTCATTTTGATTTTTCTTAAAAGTTGAGCTGCTATTTCATTAAACGTGTGAAATAAAATAATGGTTATGATTTTTTTCCATTATGTAATTATTATAAATTTTACCTTATTGATCACTGTACAGAGGATGGTTTAAAAAAAAAACAACAAAAAATAAAGCTAAGAATCATTGCAGCCTTGCTTTGTGTTAGTTTGATCAGAATATAATGATTATAATTGCACATTGCCATCTTAACATAAATTGGTGCTTTAGAGCATGAAAGAGGAAACAGCAGGCCCTATATAATATACTTCTTGCCTCAGAATGTAAAACTACATTAAAGTGTCTGTATATTTATGTTCATTTCTTAAGATTTAAATACAAATTGTTATCCATGAAGCTTCAGGCTTTCTGCAAGCACTGTAACAATATCTTAGCTAATCAGCTTGGTAAAATGAAGATGGTGTTAAGGCCAAAATTATGAATTGGATCTCTCTGGGGGTCCTCTGGTATTGTACAGAGGAAAAAAGTGTCTTTGATGCCACAAACTGTGCTTAATCCCAACCAAACTGAGATGTGTGCTATTGGTTCAATATATAAGCATTCATAGAATTACAAGAGCAAGCAAATTATTTAATGCACTCATATCATCACTTCTTGAAGGTGGTTCAAAACATGTTCTTCTAATGGTGGGGTTGTTTTAAAGACATGTTTTAAATTTTTAATAGTTTTATTACTGTCATAAAATGCTTCTATGTGTTAAGTTTAGGTTACTGATACTCCTGACTTATTGCTTGCATGCCTACTTATCCAAGTGAAAGGATGCTGTTTGCTCTGGAATGTTCATCTTTTAGACAGGTTTTGGCTCATTTGCAATCATGGTGCAATACAGTGTAACATTGTTTTCAGTCAACAGTTTTATTTTTGTCATAATAAATAATTACTTTTCCAATATGACATGAACCCAGTGTTGTTGTTGTTGTTTTTAAGATAAAATTTAACAGTCTTGCTGCAGGTGATAGAAACTCACCTAAGCAATGTAGAGAAATTTTTATAATTAAAAATGAGGTGCTGGTGCAACTGCTGAGCCCACATGCCGCAACTGCTGAACCCCGAGCACCTAGAGCTCATGCTCCCCAGCTGAGAAGCCACCATAATGAGAAGCCCATGCACTGCAACTGGAGAAAGCCTGCATACAGCAGCAAAGACCCAGCATAAGCAAAACAAAAAAAATGAGGTGGCAGCTCTCACGGAACCCAAGGTCAGGAATACACCTGGACTTCTGGAACAGCCTGGGACTGGAGACCGAGAAACTCTGAGGAGAAACCAAGAGCTTGCCTTTCTCTTACTTTTCTTTCTCAAATCCACTTCCAGACTGGATTTTTCTGTTTCCTAGTCCCATGCCGTATAATGTCCTATTATAATAGCTCCCGTAGTTTTATCTTTATGAAACGGAGACGTCAGATTATCATTGTTGTTCAGTTACTAAGTCATGTCCTACTCGTTGCAACTCTATGGACTGCAGTATACTAGGCTTCCCTGTCTTTGACTATATCCTGGAGTTTGCCCAAACTCATGTTTATTGAGTTGATAGTGCCATCCAACCATCTCATCCTCTGTCACCCCCTTCTCTTGCCCTTAGTTTTTTCCCAGTATCGGTTTTTTCCAGTGAGTTGGCTCTTTGCATCAGGTGGCCAAGGTATTAGAGGTTTAGCATCAGTCTTTCCAATGAATATTCAGGGTTGATTTCCTTTAGGATGGACTGGTTTGATCTTGCTGTCCAAGGGACTCTCAAGAGTTTCTCCAGTACCACAGTTTGAAAACAAAATTCTCTGGCACTCAGCCTTCTTTATGGTCCAACTCTCACATCCATACACAACTGCTGGAAAAACCATAGCTTTTGCTAGACAGACCTTTGTTGGCAAAGTGATGTCTCTGCTTTTTAGTATGCTCTCTAGGTTTAGTATGCGTGCTGAAGTCCATGGGGTCTCAAAGAGCTGGACATGACTGAGTGACTGAACAACAACTATGTTGTCACCGCTTTTCTTCCAAGGAGAAAACGCCTTTTAATTTAATGACTGCAGTCACCGTCCACAGTGATTTTGGAGCCCAAGAAAATAGAAACCACCATTTTATTATATTCTATCAGTGGTTCGGTAGTTTTTATTGCTGAATAGTATTTCACTGTTTAGAGGTAGCCCAATATGTTTATGTACTCCCTGTTAGTGCACATTTGTGCACTAACAGTTTAGCTATTACAAATGAAACTACTGGAGTGCTAGAATATTTACATATAAGTCTTTGTATAAACATTTACTTTCACTTGTCTTGGGTAAACTAAGAAAATTAGTGGAACGACTGGGACATACGGTAAGTGTCGAACTTTTTATGAAATGGGCAAGCTTTTTCAAAGTGTGCTATTTTACATTCCCACTATTGGTACAGAAGGGTCCCAGTTGCTCTACATTCTTGGCGACATTTGGTCTGGTCACTCTGATTTTAGACATTGTAATTGGTATCTTGTGAGTTTAGTTTGCATTCCTGTAATGACTAATGATGGACATCTGTTCAAGTGCTTGTTTACCATCCTTGTTTTGGCAAACTTCAAATATTTTGCTTACTTTTCACTGGCTTTTCTTATGATTGAATTTTGAGAGTTGTTTATTCTGCGTAGAAGCTATTATCAGACATTATCTGCAGTCCTTTCCCAGTCTGGCTTGCTTTTTTATTAACAATTTTTTTTTTTTTTAACATTCTGCCTGTTTTTAACACTACTTAATTTACAGATGGCAAAATATAAGGGGATCAGTACATGGGTTTTGGCTAATTATGTGGTTGAATATACTTAACAGATTCCTATATAGTGTCTATATAAGTCAGTGGTCAAGGAACCAGCAGGCTACAAAGCTGATTCAAAAGAGTACACATCTGAAAAACTTGCAAGTTAATTTTCTGCACATTACCATCTAACATAAAATCTGGGGCCTAAATGATAGTAAGCAGAAATCATTTGTCTTCCTCTAGAAAATCAGATGAACTTTCAGTGGACTTGGTGGACAATGCCACCAAGTGTATGGTAATCTTTTTACCTTATTTCTAAGTTTTAGGTTAATTTAGTTTACTAAAACTCTGGCCCATCAAAATATGGAATACACAGTGGGTTGCAAAGACAGGAATCAACCAACTAGAGACATATTTTTGGTGTCCCTAAAAGCCAATGTAAATACTAACTAGTGCAGAACAGGTTCTCTGATTTACCATCTCAAAATCCAGGATGGTTCCAACTAAACAAATTATGCAGAGAATCTTATGGAAGCAATAGCTGCTGGGAAACTAAACTAGAGAGCTCTGGTCAGTGGTTTGTTATTAACCGACACTCTCCCAAATGACAGTTGAGTCAGAAAAGTGACCAGGTACCAGTGACGGGTTGTTTTGATTCTAAGCACTCCTTTTAGCTCGTTAAGTACTGATTCATTCCCCAGAACCTGTGACGCTACCTTACTTGGTAAAAGCATCTTGAGATGGGGAGATCATCCTGAATGGTTCAGATAAACCTTAATGTAGTTGCCAGGGCCTTTATGAAAAGGGCCAAAGTGAATCAACCTCAGGATCAAAAGTAGGATAGGAGACAACAGAAGGAAGATTTTGGAGTAAAGTGAGGAAAGGGCTAGGAGCTGAGGAATGCACGAGGCCTCTGAGAAAGGCAAGGAAAGGCTGTCCCCTAAGGTCTCCAGAAGGATAGCAGCCAGCCCTGCTAGCGACTTGATTTTATGTTTTGAATTTATTTTTTAAAAGATATTTATTTGACTGCCCTGGGTCTTAGTTGTGGCACGTGGGATCTTCCGTATTCATTGTGGCATGTGGGATCTAGTTCCCTGACCAGGGATGGAACCCATGTCCCCTGCATTCGGAACATGGAGTCTTAGCCACTGGACCACCAGGGAAGTCCCGGCACCTTGATTTTAGACTAAGGTTCTAGAATAAATTTTTATTTTAAACCATTAACATCTGTGGCAATCAGTTACATCAGCAGGAAGAAACTAAAACAGGACCACATTGTGTTTCTCCAAACTATTTGAAATCAGTGAACTGGAGAATCCAGCAAACCTGACTTACCATTTCAGTGGGCTGAGATGTCTAATCTGAGATTTTTGTGGAGATTTGAAGACTTGGTACTGTAGTCATCTGGGGAGATTCTTCTGCAACAGTAGCAAAGGCAACATGAGTTTTGTGACAAAATCCATGCCCTCTGAATGGGGTTGGTTATTTTATCATTTCTTCCAAATTAATCACTTTATTTTTTGTAGATGACGTATAACTCAAAAGTCAGGGTACTGCTTAACCTGATAGGAGTCATCTATCTAGTGCTTGATGATTCTGTGCTGAATTATTTTCACATTCCGTTTAAGTTACAGACTATTGAAGTCTGCCTAAGTAGAAAATGAGATTATTTCTGGCACTGGATCCAGTTGCTGAGCCAACAGGAGATGGGAAGTCAAATATAGCCAGTTAGTGGAATTGGTGGAGAGATGAGATGCAAGCCATGGTATTGAAGAATGTGTTCAGAGGATCAGACAAGTAATTGTCATAAGTTAACAATGTCATCTACTGTTTTGAGATTCCCACACACCAGGCCCTATGCTAACCACTCTATAACTCATTTTACTACAACAGCCTTATGAAGGTAAATGTATTTATTACTATTCTGTAGTAAGAAAACTGTCTCAGAGGGAAAGTGACCTGTGCAAAATCACAAGGTTAGTAAGTGGCAGAGCCAGGACTCAGATACGTGTCATTCTAAGCTGTTAACTATTAATGGAGAAGGTTTGGAAACTTTAGTTCTGGCTTCATTTTCTCCTATCATCAGAATGAAAGAGACATGAAAGAATTCCCTGCAAAAATGCATTGACCAAAAGGAGGTTCAGAGGATGCATAGGCATAATGGAAATTATATCTAACAAAGAGGATGAAGTGAAAGTCACTCAGTTGTGTCTGACTGTGCGACCCCATGACCTATACCATCCATGGAATTCTCCAGGCCAGAATCCTGGAGTGGGTAGCCTTTCCCTTCTCCAGGGGATCTTCCAAACCCAGGGATTGAACCCAGGTCTCCCACATTGCAGGTGGATTCTTTACTAGCTGAACCACAAGGGAAGCCTAACAGAGTCTGGATTCAAAAAAACCCTGTGGCCAGAAGAGGCTTAGAGAAGGATTTCACGTTCTGGGGAGAAATCAGTGGAATGCTTTACTGAGCTAAATATGGACCCTGGTTTCCTCTGCTTCATAAGAAAACAAAAAGCAAATGTAAAAAAAAAAAAATCTTTTTGTTCATTTGTCATTAGTGTTATAATTTCCTTTTTTGTGTGAATTATTAACTTTAATAAAGTACACAAAACAATGTGCACAACTAATACAGTGAACATATGTACCCACAGCTTGTCATTGTCATCTTGGTCCACATGGGATTCCTCCTTGGAAAAGGCCACCTTCATATGGTCGTGGCTACCATGCTCATTCAGCATGGTTAAGACCATCTCCTATCTCCAAAATTTTCCCTAGGTGGGCTTAGGGCTCTGACTGGTCTCTCAAAGAACCCACAGAGCTCCCCAGTGATGGGTAAAAGTTATAGGGACAAGGAGAAATCTAACAAGGAAAAGCTTTGGTCTCCTATTTGCCTCTTTTATTTCCTGGAGCTTGTGACATGGAAATAATTCAGATTGAGCTAACAGAGAAAAACAGAATCAAAACAAGTCAACACTGATAAATGTCGATAAATGGAGAAATCCTCAGTAGCAGTGGATGCCCATGAGTGTTAACTTCCAAAGACCCCCATTGAATTTCATCTGTACATGAGTCTGTTCAGTCGCTCAGTTCTGTCTGACTCTTTGCAGCCCCGTGGACTGCAACATGCCGGGCTTCCCTGTCCATCACCAACTCCCAGAGCTTGCTCCAACTCATGTCCATCAAATCGGTGATGTCATCCAACCATCTCATCCTCTGTCATCACCTTCTCCCCCCTTCAACCTTTCCCAGCATTGGTCTTTTCCAATGAGTCAGTTCTTCACATCAGATGGACAAAGTATTGGAGTTTCTGCTTCAACATCAGTCCTTCCAATGAATATTCAGGACTGATTTCCTTTAGGATGGACTGGTTGGATCTTCTCGTAGTCCAAGTGACTCTCAAAAGTCTTCTCCAACACCACAGTTCAAAAGCATCAATTCTTCAGTGCTCAGCTTTCTTTAGAGTTTAACTCTCACATCCATACATGACTACTGGAAAAACCATAGCTTTGACTTGATGGACTTTTGTTGGCAAAGTTATGTCAGGCAAAGTTTAAAAGACAGCTTTTTAATATGCCATCTATGTTGGTCATAGCTTTTCTTCCAAGGAGCAAGCCTCTGAATTTCATGGCTGCAGTCACCATCTGCAGTGATTTTGGAGCCCCTCAAAATAAAGTCTACCACTGTTTCCATTGTTTCCCCATCTATTTTGCCATGAAGTGATGGGACCGGATGCCATGATCTTAGTTTTTTGAATGTTGAGTTTTAAACAAACTTTTTCACTCGTCTCTTTCACTTTCATTGAGAGGCTCTTTAGTTCTTTTTTNAATAAAGTCTACCACTGTTTCCATTGTTTCCCCATCTATTTTGCCATGAAGTGATGGGACCGGATGCCATGATCTTAGTTTTTTGAATGTTGAGTTTTAAACAAACTTTTTCACTCATCTCTTTCACTTTCATCGAGAGGCTCTTTAGTTCTTTTTTGCTTCTTTTTTGCTTTCTGCCATAAGGGTGGTGTCATCTGTGTATCTGAGATTATTGATATTTCTCCTGATTATAGTCTTGATTATAGCTTGGGCTTCATCTAGCCCAGCATATTGCATGATGTACTCTGTATATAAGTTAAATAAACAGGGTGACAATATACAACCTTGATGTACTCTTTTCCCAATTTGGACCAGTTTGTTGTTCCATGTCCAGTTCTAACTGTTGCTTCCTGACCTGCATATAGATTTCTCAGGAGTCAGGTCAGGTGGTCTGGTATTCCCATCTCTTTCAGAATTTCCCACAGTGTGTTATGATCCACACAGTCAAGGGCTTTAGTGTAGTCAATGAAGCAGATGTAGATGTTTTTCTGGAAATCTCTTGCTTTTTCTATGATCCAACAGATGTTGGCAATTTAATCTCTGGTTCCTCTGCCTTTTCTAAATCCAGCTTGTACATCTGGAAGTTCATGGTTCATGTACTGTTGAAGCCTGGCTTGGAGAATTTTGAGCATTACTTTGCTAGCATGTGAGATGAGTGCAATTGTGTGATAGTTTGAACATTCTTTGGGATTGCCTTTCTTTGGGATTGGAATGGAAACAGACCTTTTCCAGTCCTGTGGCCACTATTGAGGTTTCCAGATTTGCTGGCATATTGAGTGCAGCACTTTAACAGCATCATCTTTTAAGATTTAAAATAGCTCAGCTGAAATTCCATCACCTCCACTAGCTTTGTTTGTAGTGATGCCTCCTAAGGCCTACTTGATTTCACATTCCAGGATGTCTGGTTCTAGGTGAGTGATCACACCATTATGTTATCTGGGTCATGAAGATCTTTTTGTATAGTCTTCTGTGTATTCCACCTCTTCCTAATTGCTTCTGTTAGGTCCATACCATTTCTGTTCTTTATTGTGCCCATCTTTGCATGAAATGTTCCCTTGGTATGTCTAATTTTCTTGAAAAGATGTCTAGTTTTCCCCATTCTATTGTTTTCCTCTATTTCTTTGCATTGATTACTTAGGAAGTCTTTCCTATCTCTAACTTGCTGTTCTTTGGAACTCTGTATTCAATTAGGTATATCTTTCAGTTTATCCTTTGCCTTTAGCTTCTCTTCTTTCTCACCTATGTGTAAGGCCTCTCCAGACAACCATTTTGCCTTTTTGCATTTCTTTTTCTCAGGGATGGTCTTGATCTCTGCCTTCTGTACAATATCATGAACCTTCATCCATAGTTCTTCGGGCACTCTGCCTGTCAGATTTAATCCCTTGAATGTATTTGTCACTTCCACTGTATAATTGTAAGGGTTTTGATTTAGGTTATACCTGAATGGTCTAGTTTTCCCTGCTTTCTTCAATTTAAGTCTGAATTTGGCAATAAGGAGTTCATGATCTGAGCCATAGCTCCCAGACTTGTTTTTGCTGACTTTATAGAGCTTCTCCATCTTTGGCTGCATAGAATATAATCAATCTTATTTCAATATTGACCATCTGGTGATGTCCATGTGTAGAGTCTTCTCTTGTNTGAACGTGAAAAGTGAAAGTGAAGTCACTCAGTTGTGTCTGACCCTCAGTGACCCCATGAACTGCAGCCTTCCAGGCTCCTCTGTCCATGGGATTTTCCAGGCAAGAGTACTGGAGTGGGGTGCCATTGCCTTCTCCCCAGATGGCATAGACACTGATGAAATTCAGTTTGAGATTACTGGGGGCAAAAGAAAGTATATCCAGGCCTCACCAAACCCTGGGCTTCCCAGGTGGTGCTAGTGGTAAAGAACCCATCTACCAATGCAGAGGACATAACAGACATGGATTCGATCACTGGGTCTGGAAGATCTGCTGGAGGTGGGCATGGCAATCCACTCCAGTATTCTTGCCTGAAGGATCCCATGGATAGAGGAGCCTGGTGGGCTATAGTCCATGGGTTCGCAAAGAGTCAGACATGAATAAAGTGACTTGGCATGCACGCATCAAACCCTACACTGAGGCACCGGAAGGTCTAAGCAGTTTGGATGGCAGTTCCAATAATATATAGGGTGTTAACAAAGATTATTAATTGTTATTATTACAAACCTCCAATTTGACCATGTGAGTAGGATTATTTGACCTTCAGGTTGGGAAACAAAGATAAAAGTTTCCTCAAAGTATTATTTGTTGAGATTTTGGGGGCAGTAAGGAGTGTGTTATGTTGTTAGTGTTATTTTCAAACATTTCTATTTCTTTCTCACTATGGGCACTTGGAAAAAATGGAACTTTCTGACTTCCTGTGCTTGAGAACCCACATAAGTGATTTTGGAAATGCTGCCCATCACTTCTGGGCCAAAACTTCAATACTCGTACAAGACACTCCAGAGAGCTTTGCTTCCTCTGGCACGGAGACCAATACTTGGAGTAATGTTCCTCAATCAGGTTGAGTCTCATAATAGCAACAATGAGCAAATTCTAGCCCCCTGCCCAAACTCATTCCCTCCATCCTAGCTCTGGAAATATATAGTAGGAGCAGGAAATGAATCTGGGTAGTTTTATGCCACTTAGAATTTAAGATTACTTGCTAGTCCATATAACCTACATCCTGATACAGGCAACAAAGTTCTCTGTGAGTAGAAATATCATTTAAATATCATCGTTAGTAAACTGTCACACTTTCATTCAATTTGGCTAATAGGCCATTTCACTTATCCAAAGATACTGTTTGTCACTGACAGAGCAGTTATCAGATGGGATTTTGGAAACCATCAAGTCTTGTAAGAGATTAGTTAAGAAAGCATATACAGCATAACACAGCACTAGGTAGCTGAAGAAAAGCTCTACTTCTTACTTTTTAGATGACCATGCAAGTTGGATCTGTTACAGTTTTCAGATAGATTCTGCGCTATTTCCATCATCTTCAGGCCACACTCAACATCATGACCAAAGAAAAATGTCACATCCAAAATTCTAAAACTTATCTGATTCATGGCAGTAAAGTATCTTAAACTGGTAAAGAAAATATGAAACAAAATAAAAGACTTAAAAAAAGTATAACCCAAAATAAGATGAGCTGGAAGAACCTCTGCGTTAAGCAGCCTCCAGGATGGCCCCTCAGGGACTCCTGTCTCCTAGTGTTCATGCCCTTATGTAATGCTCTCCCCTTAAATGTGAGCTGGACTTAGGGATTCACTTCTAATGCATAGGAAGTGAAAAATATGATTGCTATGGCTGAGCTTAGGTTACAAAAGGCTGTGACTTCCATCTTCAGCTGCTCTCTCTTGCTCATTCATGCTGAGGGAAAAGCCAGCACCTGTGTTGGAGCTGCCCTATGGAGACACACTTAGCAGGGGCCTGAGGGAGAATTCCAGAGAAGACAATGGCACCCCACTCCAGTGTTCTTGCCTGGAGAATCCTGGGGACAGAGGAGCTTGGTGGGCTGCAGTCCATGGGGTTGCCGAGAGTCGGACACAACTGAGTGACTTCACTTTCACTTTTTACTCTTATGCATTGGAGAAGGAAATGGCAACCCACTCCAGGGTTCTTGCCTGGAGAATCCTGGGGATGGGGGAGCCTGGTGGGCTGCCGCCTATGGGGTAGCACAGAGTCGGACACGACTGAAGCGACTTAGCTGCAGCAGCAACAGCAGAGGGAGAATTCCATCCCACAGCCAGTAAGGAACTCGAGTCTCCAGTCCAGCAACCTGTGAGGAACTGAATCCTGCCAAAAACCACGGAAGTGACCTGAGAAACAGATCCTCCTCTAATTAGATCTTTCCATGTATCCTCACCCCAGCCACACAGTGTGACTGTAAGCTCAAAGCTCTTAAGCCAGAGGCCATGTCCAAATTCATGATCCACAGCAACTGTGAGATAATGTATGTTTGTTGTTTCAAGCTGCTAAGTTTTAAGATCATTGGCTATGTAGAAATAAATAATACCTTAAGTATATCCTACTATACAATGCCAAAGAATCTAAATGCAAAGCTATAGGTTTCTGAGTGTATATTTTAAAAGTGTCTGGACGAAACCCAATTATCGTAAAAGAAATAGCTCTTTTACCTAAACCAACAAGACTGGGTGTCAAAAAGCAAAATTTCTCTGAAAGACCCAACTTTACTGTGGTAGAAACAGTTAATATTCATATCCACATGCTCCCTCTTCATTTCTCATCTTTTCTTACAGTTGGATTCACCATGTGATGAGTTCTGCCCCCTGGAATGTAAGTAGAAGTAAACTGTTTTACTTCAGGTTTATTCCTTTGCCCAATAATGCAACTAATCTTTAAGCGAGAAGATGGCAAGACTCCAAGATAGAAGAGGCAGGTGGCAAAAGGGAGAAGCAAACAAATTAAGCCACTAAGATTGAATGCTTTATTTCTTGAAAGTGAAAGCCACTCAGTCATGTCTAACTCTTTGCGACTCCATGGACTATACAGACCATGGAATTCTCCAGACCAGAATACGGGAGTGGGTCACTGTTCCCTTCTCCAGGGGATCTTCCCAACCCAAGGATCAAACCCAGGTCTCCCACGTTGCAGGCAGATTCTTTACCAGTTAAGCCTCAAGGGAAGCCCTTTCATTTGTTACCATAGTGTAACACACCAGGTTCCTCTGTCCATGGAATTCTCCAGGCAAGAATATTGGAGTGGGTCAGTCAGTTCAGTTGCTCAGTTGTGTCGGACTCTTTGTGACCCCATAGACTGCAGCGTGCCAGGCTTCCCTATCCATCACCAACTCCCAGAGCTTACTCAAACTCATGTCCATCAAGTCGGTGATGCCATCCAACCATCTGTCGTCCCCTTCTTCTCCCGCTTTCAATCTTTCCCAGGGTCTTTTCCAATGAGTCAGTTCTTTGCATCACGTGGACAAAGTATTAGAGTTTCAGCTTCAACATCAGTCCTTCCAATGAACAGTCAGGACTGATCTCCTTTAGGATGGACTGGTTGGATCTCCTTGCAGTCCAAGGGACTCTCAAGAGTCTTCTCCAACACCACAGATCAAAAGCATCAAGTCTTCGGTGCTCAGCTTTCTTTATAGTCCAACTGTCACATCCATACATGACCACTAGAAAAACCATAGCTTTGGCTAGACGGACCTTTGTTGGCAGAGTTATGTCTCTGCTTTTTAATATGCTGTCTAGGTTGGTCATAGCTTTTCTTCCAAGGAGCTAACATCTTTTAATTTCATGGCTGCAGTCACCATCTGTAGTGATTTTGGAAACCAATAGTCTCTCACTGTTTCTACTGTTTCCCCATCTATTTGCCATGAAGTGATGGGACTGGATGCCATGATCTTGATTTTCTGAATGTTGAGCTTTAAGACAACTATTTCACTCTCTTTTTCACTGGAGTGGAGTGGAACCCATTCCCTTCTACAGAGGATCTTCCCAACCCAGGGATAGAACTCGGATCTCCTGCATTGCAGGCAGATTCTTTACCATCTGAGCCACCAGGGAAGCCCTAAGATTGAGGTTTTATTTGTAGTAACCTAGTGTAACCTAGTGTAGATCCTGGGTACTATACCCAGAAATAGTCACAATGCAGTTTCCAAGTGCTCTGACTGATGGAGACAGTATCACTAGTCCAATTTTTAGAACAAATTCTTTGTGCATATTAATTTTCCCCCAATTGAGGAAAATATCCTTCTCATCCTCCACAAGGATCTGGCTACATAGTTCAGAGAGGATTTAGATGCAGTCTGTGCCGTGGAAATCAATGCCATCTGTGTTTCTGCTTATTTCCATCTAACCTTAATGACCAGTATACTTGTATATGAAACTTCTGTATCTCTAGTATTACCCTGTGTGCTTGTTTATTTTTCTTTCAGGATATAAATAAATTCTTGGATCTCTTCAGCTCTTTGGAAGATGACAAATGGTCAGAGTATCTGCTTTAATAAAGAACTATGTGCTTTAGGGAATTCCCTAGTGGTTCAGTGCTTGGGACTCAGTGCTTTCACTGCTGAGGACACAGGTTCAGTCCCTCTTTGAGGAATGAAGATCCAAGCTGAGCTGAGCAGTGTGAAAAAAAAAAAAAAAAAGTGGGGCTTTTGGTTGCACTATTATTTTTTAGCCACAGTTATACACTTGGGTGTTTAGACATGGAATATTCTTTGGAGACTTTGAAAGCAGTATGATATCATGTTTTAAAAGTAACTGTTTCCTGGTGCTAATTCATGACCACCTTGTAAAAGTGCATCAACATGCTTGAATTCATCCAGTAATGTTTCATCAAGTAATTCAAGAAATAATTATTGAGTGCCTAAAATGTGACGGGCTCTATGTTAAGTGCTAGAGACAGAAAGATAAAGAAGACTAGGTCTCAGTCATCATGGATCATGTGGACTATAGAAAATATCCATGCTGAAAAGTCACTATAAATATGAAGAACTTTACAGAGAAGGTCTGGGGGCAATAGTGAAAGTGAAAGGGTATGAGGGAAGGAAACCTGGATTGGGGAAATTTGTCTGAGATCATCACTGTGAGGGGGTGATGTTTAAGTTGAAGTTAAAGGAGAGGTCAGAGTGAGCTTGTGTGGGAGAAGGCATGGGGGATGTTCCAGGTTGAGAAGGAGGGCCAGTGTGATGGCTCTAAGTGGAGGAAAAACTGAATGAGTTGGAGGAACTGAAATAAGATCAGGTTGGCTGGAGGCAGGTGGATCTTCCAGAGCCTAATACTGATAAGAGTATCTTCTCACAGTCAGAGAAGTTTGCAGAGACACCCTGATTAGAAATTTCCACATTCAACAGAGAAAATGAAAGATGTTTTTGTTTGTTTCTGATTCTCATTGTTTCCTTCAATGTTGTCCATGTTTAGAAAGACGAAGTTGATCAAATGCTTTTTTTTTTTTCTTTTTCGAGTTTCACTGATGGTTGAGCTTACTGTACTTGCCTCAAACTCCCCATTCTTGACTCTTCTTTTTATTTAGGATCATCAATCACATTAACACATTGGGGAAGTGGAAAGGCTAAGTGCTCGAGCTTTACACAGTTGTAGAATAGACTCTGTGGTAAGAGGATGCTTAATTTTCAGTCTGAATGTTAATCAAAGAATTCAAAGTCTTCGTGAAATTCTCACTCTAAAGTCATGTTTGTGGCTCCCCTCTGACCCTGAAAACTCTTATCCTCAAACTTTATTCAAAACACAGACTTTTTTTTTTTTTTTCTGATTTCATCCTGGAAAATATGAGAGCAACCAAAACACTCTATTATTCTGTCTGCGCTATGTGATTATGTTTGCTAGTGGCCTGGAAAGGAATCAGTTGGACCCTTTTAGAAAGAATATCTTTGCAAACCAAATCATAGAATAATATGAAAGGATATTGTCCGGTGACAATCAGTGACTGGCAAAAGCTACGTGGCCCGAAACAGAGAGAGTGCCGGGTGCCATCCTCTGAATCCTGGGTGCCAAGAGTGATTTGCAGAGTGACATTGCTTTTCCCTGTGCTCATCTGCTTGTGGCAGGACATGCTGTGCTGGCAGCTCATTTATCAGGAAGCGGCGCCATTCACATCGATAATGTCTGCAATTACAACCTATTAGTCCTGATTGAAAGTGAGCCATCAAAGGTATTATGTAATCTGAGGAAGGAGAACTAACATCTGGATCCCTGTCATCTCAGTGGGACAGAGTAACGAAAACCCGGTAAGAGTAAGAGTGAGCTTTTGTAAACAAGAAGTGGTGGGCATTTTCTTTAGAGATCAAGTGCCATACAACTTTGTAGATTTTTATCAACACTAGTTACTATTTCTGGAGTGCTGCAAGGATCATCCTACAAGTTTACTCGTGTGAATTCCAACACTCAACAGAGCCCTGAGAGAGAGTCTTATTATCCTTCTCATTTTACATATGGGGCTTTAGAAATATGGGATGAATGAAGGAATCAACGGCACCCAAGGATGGGGAGACTGAGGCTGGGGTGACCATGACACTGGATGTTAAGCCCAGTGGGTTCCCCACCCACATCTCTTTATCCTGCAACACATTTCCAGTTCACCAGCAGAAACCAAAGGGATGAATGACCCTGACGTTTCATGAAAAATAGAAAGCAGAGCTGGATTAATTGAAGAGGACTAGGTGCCCATCTATATGACTCACTATACATGAAGGATATGTTGGGAAGGAAGAAAATTTCCTCTTACCCTTCAAGGCTGGTCTAAGAATTAAACTGACCTGAGACAGATTAACAAGAGAAAATCAAAGTTTAATAATATGTATACTTGGGAGAGACTCAGGAAATGTGAATAACTCACCAAAACAGATGAAACCTTTACCTTGAATACCAACTTCAGCTAAAGATAAAGAGGATGTTGAGAGTAGGGGTCTGGGACTTTAAAGGGTTGAAAGGCGATTGATGTGGAGGTGGATGAGTGAATGTTTGATAAACAAACCTTTGCTGGGCCTGCTGAGACAATGGGACACACAGAGGAATTTTAACAGAAATACTTTGCTAGGGTCCTCTCTGTCTACCACAGCTAGTTTATGCTATAGCTATCTATGGTGATAGCTCTATTCCTGTGAATGGGCTCTTGATTTAAATTCTTTAGGCAGCTAAGGGCGGGAGGTCAAAGTTTCTACCTGAGTCTCTTGGGCCTTGGTTATTTTCATTTCAAAATAATCCACATGCCAAAGTGATATGTTGTAGTGGCAAGTTTTGCTTCCCTACAGATGAGATGCTTGGGTGTCCCTGGATATTTTCTTCTACTGCTAACTGATGCTTGAAATTCCAAAGCCTTCAACCTCAGGCTCTAATCTTTTCTTTTCTCTGTTAAAATGCAGGAAGGATAGATCTTTAAACTTGAAATCAGTCATGGTATTTGTATAATGTAAATAAAAGGCAGAGATCTGATTTCCCCAGGAAAATGGGGCACTGTAAGGCTGATTAATGGAAGAGGCAATAAGAAGAAAGAAAAGAAGAAATACAAATAGGAGCATTTATTTAGACTACAGTGTGAGTGGTGTGTCCAGAAATGCCAACATGGTGATGGGCAGGGAGTCAGATCAAAGTGTGTGTGTGTGCGCTTGTGTGTTTGTGTGTTTACCTGAAGATGAACTGAGGACATAGTTTTGCTTCCTTGTCAAGTACTTCTCATTGCAATTTTCAAGGCACTCCCATGCTCAACTTTAAATTTTGCTCTACTATTACACTGAGCTGAATTTAAGAAACTCTCCTGAAACCCCGAACTGACCTACATATTCCATACAGTCAAATAGACTTAACAACTTCTCCCTGTTGTGACCACAGAGAACATACATGATATCAATACTCAGTGTTATTTCATTTGTTAAAAAAGAAAAAGCATAAACTATGTGCCTCAGTAGTTTATTAATATTTTATTGAGTGCTGATTAGAATGGGAAATTTTTCAAAATTTCCTTAGCATCAAAGTTATAAAAAAATTAATCTTTTAAAAATTGTTACTATTGGCAACCTGCTTTGAATTATTACAAAGCAGAAAAAAACATGGGCCACGTTAAGGCCAGATGATTGAAAATGAAAGCTACATGTGGTTTTTCTAGCAAGCATTCCCAGAGGGGCCTTGATGGCTGTGTACATAGTTTTGATTAAATTCACTGAGTTTCCTCTATTGTGGCTACAGTTCTGGGCTGGTTACCAAATGTTTTCCTTTCATGGGGATCTGTGCATTAAAAAATCACAGAAAGGTGCTTTCTGAATATGCCATATTATATGAAAGTTTTATAACAGCACATGAATGTTGACCATTTGGGGTAAGGATTTTAACTTCAAGATAATTACTCCCAGTGTACCTAGTGTGGGCACCCAAAGGTCAGCAAGATGGAAGCTACATTTCATTCGCCAGTTCCTAAAGGTTCCTTCTCCTTGTAGTATGAGTGAAAAACCCTTCTACTGAACGATATTTTACTGATAAGTATAGACATTAGAGAGTCCCTTGGACAGCAAGAAGATCAAACCAGTCAATCCTAAAGGAAACCAACCCTGAATATTCATTGGAAGGACTGATACAGAAGTTGAAAGTCCAATAATTTGGCTACCTGATGCAAAGAGCCAACTCACTGGAAAAGACCCTGAGGCTGGGAAAGATTGTGAGCAGAAGGGAGTAGCGGAGGATGAGATGGTTGAATGGCATCACTGACTCAATGGTCATGAGTTTGAGCAAACTCAGGGAGATAGTGAAGGACAGGGAAGCCTGGCATGCTGCAGTCCATGGGGTTGCAAAGAGCTGGACACGACTTAGTGGTTGAACAACAATGATAGACGTTAGAGTCAAACGGCCTGGATTTGAATTCTACCTCCATCATTCCTTAACTGTCCAACTTTGGGCAAAGTATTTAACTTATTTGTGTTATGGTTTGCTTCTTTGTTAGAATGAAAGTGATAACACTACCTATTTTGTTGTATTGTGAACATTAAATGAGATAATGTACATGATTTGTATAGCACAGAGTAAGTTCTTAATAAATATTCATTATTACTATCACCCTTTTTAGTTTTCTTTTCCTAACCTTTCCCCTCAAACTGCTCTCCATCTTCTTGCATCAAAAATTTCTTAATGCCTTACAAAATTTGCTGTTTGATCTCTAAGTCTCCTTCTAACTCTGAACTTAAAATTCTAGGATTCTTTTACATGTCAGGCATTGCAAAAGTTATGCTGTGGAGGACAAGAAGAGTAGTAAGTTGTATTCTCTGCTCTCAGATTACAGCCCTGAAAAGGAGATAGACACTCTTAGCTGATTGCTGCGTTAGGAAGAAGGTGATGTGTTCCTGCACATGTATAAAATGCATCGGTAATACTGGAAGAGTGAGGGACTTCCCTGGTGATCCAGGGATCAACCCAAGAGTTTGAGTGCTGCAACTAAGATCAAAGATCCTGTATGCCACAACTAAGACCTGGTGCAGCCAAAAAAAAAAATACTGGGAGAGAGAAGAAAGATATATTTTAGTGGGAGGATGAAATATGATTTAGGAAAACTTTTCTGCCAGATTGGCCTTTGCATTAGACCTTGAGTGAGGCTATATTAAGGATATTTTAAGACGAGGGGACACATGAGCAAAGGCACTGAGCTGGAAAGTGAAGAATGAGTCTGGAGAATTGAAGTTAATTCTTTGAAACTGGAACCTATGGAATGATGACTGCCAATGCAGCCTAGGAATTAGTGATCCTGTGACATGTTAAGGACTTTGGAATTTATTTTACTGATAATGAGAAGCTGTCAAAAGGTAAGAACAAGAAGGGGCAAAATAGCTCAGTATTTTTCTTTCTTTCTGTTCTATTCCCTCTTCTGTTCCTTCTTCATCTTCACCACTGATTAAAGGGTTGCTTTTCATTAAAGCACTAGGTCAACCCCACCTCATCTTTCCTTTTGCCTCACTAGACCTGCTGTATGTAATTCATTCTGCACAGACAGTACTGTACCCTCTGTTAAGATTGTTTAGTCTTGGTGAGGATCTTAACTCACATCAACGTATTCTCAATGACAGATGCAAAAAGAACATATCAAAAATTTTTTTTATATCCTTTTGGCTGTGGTGGGTCTTCGTTGCTGTGTGCAGGCTTTCTCTATTTGCTGCGAACAGGGGCCTACTCTCTAGCTTTGGTGCCCGGGCTTCTCATTGCAGTGACTTCTCTTGTAGCAAAGCATAGGCTCTAGGGCACTTGGGCTTCAGTAGTTGTGCTTCCTGGGCTACAGGCTCAATAGCTGTGGCTCAGAGGCTTAGTTGCTCCACAGTATGTGGGATCTTCCTGACAGGGATCCTGCATTGGCAGGCAGATTCTTTACTGACTGAACTATCAGGGAAGCCCAAGAATACTGGAGTGGCTGCTGCTACTGCTGCTGCCAAGTCGCTTCAGTCGTGTCCAACTCTGTGTGACCCCATAGATGGCAGCCCACCAGGTTCCCCCGTCCCTGGGATTCTCCAGGCAAGAACACTGGAGTGGGTTGCCATTTCTTTCTCCAATGCATGAAAGGGAAAAGTGAAAGTGAAGTTGCTCAGTCGTGTCCGACTCTTAGAGACCCCATGGACTGCAGCCCACCAGGCTCCTCCATCCATGGGATTCTCCAGGCAAGAGTACTGGAGTGGGGTGCCAGTGCCTTCTTTGACTGGAGTGGCTAGCCTATCCTTCCTCCAGGGGATCTTCCCGACCTAGGAACTGAACCAGAGTCTCCTGCATTGCAGGCAGATTCTTTACCAGCAGAGCTACCAAGGTAACTTCATGTGGAAAGAAAATTGCATTTTGAATCTATAACAAACAATGTGATTTTCTGTTGAGATCATTGTATAGTTGACTCTTGAACAACATGGGGGGGGGGGGCGGTTAGAGGCCCTGACCCCTGCATAGTCAAAAATCCACATATAATTTTGACTCTCCCCAAACATAACTACTAATAGCCTACTGTATGCCAAAGCCTTTGACTGTGTGGATCACAACAAACTGTGGAAAATTCTGAAAGAGATGGGAATACCAGACCACTTAACCTGCCTCTTGAGAAATCTGTATGCATGTCAGGAAGCAACAGTTAGAACTGGACACAGAACAACAGACTGGTTCCAAATAGGAAAAGGAGTACGTCAAGGCTGTCTATTGTCACCCTGCTTATTTAACTTACATGCAGAGTACATCATGAGAAACGCTGGACTGGAAGAAACACAAGCTGGAATCAAGATTGCCGGGAGAAATATCAATAACCTCAGATATGCAGATGGCACCACCCTTATGGCAGAAAGTGAAGAGGAACTAAAAAGCCTCTTGAAGAAAGTGAAAGAGG
>SJYV01020064.1:109683-131047 GCA_006410875.1 Neotragus pygmaeus
GACTGCAAGGAGATCCAACCAGTCCATTCTGAAGGAGATCAGCCCTGGGATTTCTTTGGAAGGAATGATGCTAAAGCTGAAACTCCAATCCTTTGGCCACCTCATGCGAAGAGTTGACTCATTGAAAAAGACTCTGATGCTGGGAGGAATTGGGGGCAGGAGGAGAAGGGGACGACAGGATGAGATGGCTGGATGGCATCACAGACTCAATGGACGTGAGTCTGAGTGAACTCCGAGCGATGGTAATGAACAGGGACGCCTGTCGTGCTGTGATTCATGGGGTTGCAAAGAGTTGGACACGACTGAGCGACTGAACTGAAACTGAAACAGGAGTAATTATAAAAGTAGCTACCTCATAGAAATATTGTGATGATTGATTAAATACATTTGATCATTGAGTAAGTTATGCACACGAAGTGGCTCAGATGGTAAAGAATCTGCCTGCAATCCAGGAGACTCAGGTTCCATCCCTGGGTCAGGAAGACCCCCTGGAGAAGGAAATGCAATCAACTTCAGTATTCTTGCCTGAAGAATTCCAGGACAGTGAAGCCTGGTAGGCTATAGTCCATGGGGTCGCAAAGAGTCCAACATGACTGAACGACTAACTCTTTCATATGTATCGCAAGCTTTTTGAATATGGTTCATATAGGAAACTCTGTGTACTGGTAAAACACTGCTTTACTATTAGGAAGAAATTGTTTTCTTTACTTGGTAAATTTTCTTTATTCATTACCCCACTTCAATCTTTAAAAAAAAAATTATACTTTTTTTTCAAGGCAGTTTTAGATATAAAGGAGTGTTGAACAGAAGTGTTTGCACAGACTTCCTGAGCATTAGCTTACATCACCAATATGATAAATACATTACAATGGATGTGACAGGCAGTGAAACTACTCTGTATGATACTATAACTGAACACATGTCATTACAAACTTTTCTGAAACTTTAAAGTATATAACACCAAGAGTGAACCATAACACAAACTATGGACTTTGGGTGATGGTGTGTTAATGTAGGTTTATTGATTGTAACAAATGTACCACTCTGGTGGATCATGTTGACGGTGGGGGAAGCTGTGTATAAGTAGGGGCAGGGCATATGTGGGGAATCTATGTACTTTTCTCTCAGTGCCTATGAATCTCAATCTGTTCTATAAAATTAAGTCTATTAAAAAAGAAATCCCCTATATTGTACCTTTTCATCCATTCCCTCCCCCTCATCTCTGGCAACCACTGATCTTTTTACTGTCTTCATAGTTTTGTCTTTTCCAGAATGCCATATAGTTGGAAACATACAATCTTTTTTATTTATTTTGGCCATACCATGAAGCATATGGGGTCTTAGTTTCTCAGCCAGGGATTGAATCTGTGTTCCCTGGATTGGAAGGGGGAAGTCTTAGCCACTGGACCACTAGGGAAGTCGCTATACAGCCTTTTTAGATTACCTTCTTTCACTTAGTACAGCTTATACATTTGTTTCCTCCATATCTTCTCATGGCTTGACAGCTCATTTCTTTTTTCTTTTTTAAAATTTTATTTTTATTTTATTTTACTTTACACTACTGTATTGGTTTTGCCATACATTGAGATGGTAATGATGACCCTGTATGCGAGACAGCAAAAAAGACACAGATGTATTGAACGGACTTTTGGACTCTGAGGGAGGGGGCGAGGGTGGGATGATTTGGGAGAATGGCATTGAAACATGTATACTACCATGTAAGAAACAAAGCGCCAGTCTATGTTCTTTTTTCTTTTTTGCTGTACCACAAGGCATTTTGGGATCTTAGTTCCCCAGACCAGGGATCGAATTGGAAGAATGGAGTCTTAACCCCTGGTCCACCAGGGAAGTCCTGACAGCTCATTTCCTTTTTGCACTGAATAATATAGTCCATTGTGTGGATACTCAGTTTATTAATCCATCCACTTACTGAAGGACATCTTTGTTCCTGCCAAATTTTGACAGTTATGATTAAACATCCATGTGTTGACTTTTATGTGGACATAATTTTTAAGCTCATTTGTATAAATACTAAGGAGCACAATTGTAAAACTGTATTGTAAGAGTCTGTCTAGTCAAAGCTATGGGTTTTCCCGTAGTCATGTATGGATGTGAGAGTTGGACCATAAAGAAAGCTGAGTGCCAAAGAATTGATGCTTTTCAATTATGGTGTTGGAGAAGACTCTTTTGAGAGTCCCTTGGATGACAAGGAGATCCAACCAGTCCATCCTAAAGGAAATCAGTCCTGAATATTCATTGGAAGGACTGATGCTGAAGCTGAAGCTCCAATACTTTGGCCACCTGATGCAAAGAACTGACTCATTGGAAAGGACGCTGACGCTGGGAAAGATTGAAGGCAGGAAGAGAAGGGGATGACAGAGGATGAGATGGTTGGATGGCAGCACCGACTCAACAGACATGAGTTTGTGCAAGCTCCAGAAATTGGTGATGGACAGGAAAGCCTGGCATGCTGCAGTCCATGGGGTCACAAACAGTCAGATATGACTGAGTAACTGAACAGAACTGATTTTAAGAGTATGTTTAGTCACAGAGTTGGACACGACTGAAGCGACTTAGCAGCAGCAGCAGTCTTATAAGAAACTGCCAAATGGTCTTCCATAGTGTCTGTACCATTTTGCATTCCCGCCAGCAATGAACAGCAGTTTTTGTTACATATCCTTGCTAGCATTTGGTGTTTTGTATCTTGGTTATTCTAATAGGTTTGTAGGGTAGTACTTCAGTGCTATTTAATTTGCTATTCCCTAGTGATGTAAGCTATTGTGCACCTTTTCATATGATTATTTGTCATCCATATATCTTCTTCGAGCAGGTGTCTCTTTTTTTGCTCATTTTAAAATTGGTTTATTTGCCTTCTTATTGTTGAACTTTTAAGAATTTGTTGTATATCTTAGATAACAATCTGTTATCAAATATATCTTTTGCAAATATTTCTCTCTGTGTCTTGTCTTCTCATCCTCCTGACCTTGGTCAGTCTTTTAAATGAGAACATTCTTTTAATTAGAAAAAAATTATAAACTTAAAAGAGAGTGATGAGAAACAGCATTTCAGCATTTAAAGAAGGTTGTGGTGTTTTGTTCTTTTATTTTTTAATTTTATTAAAAAATACTGAATGGTTTGATTGCTTTTCTAGTCTTTTAAAGAACATTTGTGTTTTGAAATAATTTTAAAAGTGCAGAATTGCAAAGTTAGTACAGAGAGTCCTGGTTTATTCTCTCCCCAGTATCCCTTAATGTTAACATCTTACATAAAGTTAGTACACAATCACAACTAAGAAATTAACATCAAAGCAACATTATTAACTAAATTAATACAAACTGTTATAGGATTTGCTCAACTTTTCTACTAATGTCCTTCTGTCCTTAGGGTCCATGTTGTGGTTTCTTGGTCCCTCCTTGTTTTTCATGATTTTAACACTTTTACCTGAGTACCAGTCAGGTATTTTGTAGAATATCTCTCGGTTTTTCATGATTGATTGGATTGGGGTTATGGAGATTTAGGAAGAATATCACAGAGATAACATGCCCTTCTCACGCTGGCAACTTAATGAGAATACGATAGCAACATGACTCACACTGGTAATGTTAACCTTGATCATTTAGTCTATGCCCCAAACAGTAACGCTGAGGAAGCTGAAGTTGAACCGTTTTATGAAGACCTACAAGACCTTTTAGAACTAACACCCCCAAAAGATGTCCTTTTCATTATAGGTAACTGGAATGCTAAAGTAGGAAGTCAAGAAACACCTGGAGTAACAGGCAAATTTGGCCTTGGAATGCAGAATGAAGCAGGGCAAAGACTAATAGAGTTTNGAGAAGACTCTTGAGAGTCCCTTGGACTGCAAGAGATCCAACCAGTCCATTCTGAAGGAGATCAGCCCTTGGATTTCTTTGGAAGGAATGATGCTACAGCTGAAACTCCAGTACTTTGGACACCTCATGTGAAGAGTTGATTTATTGGAAAAGACTCTGATGCTGGGAAGGATTGGGGGCAGGAGGAGAAGGGGCGACCAAGGATGAGATGGCTGGATGGCATCACGGACTCGATGAACGTGAGTCTGAGTGAACTGCGGGAGATGGTGATGGACAGGGAGGCCTGACATGCTGTGATTCGTGGGGTCGCAAAGAGTTGGACACGACTGAGTGACTGAACTAAACTCAACTGAACTGATCATTTAGTTAAGGTGGTGTCTGCCAGGTTTCTCTCCTATAAAGTTACAAAATTTCCCATACCACATTCTATTCATTAGAAGCTAGTCACTAAATCTGGACCCCATTCCACCTCCTGGAACTACAGTAATTACCAGGCAACAAGTAATTAATACATATTATGAGGTGATACTTTGAGGCTATGCTAATATCCTGTTTAATATCCTGTTTCCCCTTAAAGTTTTACCCACTAATTTTAGTATCCATCAATGGGATTTCCCTGCAGAAATAACCACTGTGGTTTTCTATTTCTTTCATTTCTGCTACATTTACTTTTGGAATTATATTTTAAAAAACATCTTGTCCCCATTTATTTATGTATTCAATCATTTACTCACATCATGGGTATTTACTTTATTCTTTGGGTTATCATCCACTACTACTGTTTACTGCATTGGTCAAATTGCCCCAGCTCTGGGCCTGAGAGTTCTTTAAAGATTGGCTCCTGTATTCTGTTCACATGTCCTCATCCCAAGCAGCATCTAAAATGGGAACAGCCTGCTCCACAATGAGCCCTGTTTTTATTTCACCAACTAGCCCAGACCTGCACTTTGACATTCTGTTTAGGACCAACTCTGGCATCTGCTTGTTATGCCTTCTCAGCTGCTCCCATCTGCTTGTCATGTCTTCTCAGCTGTAGGTGACATTCTCTCCCTCCTACTAGAAGCCCTTGTTGGGCTTGACCTTGAAAACAGCTCCAGTTGAGCCAGGCCGGGCCTTCCTGCCTGGAGGCTCTGCTCTGTCATCAACCCTATGCTGACCCTGGCTTTGAAGGGTGGAGCCTGTGACAGTCTATAGTCATGAATGTAAATTAAAAGTCAAAAGTGAGTTTAGATGAAACAGTCAGTCACGGAAGACTGTTCTCAACAAAATCAGATCCTGGTAGAGTCAGCAAATAAGCATTTTTCTCTGCGTCAGTTTCTTGAGCTAATTAAGCTTTCCTTTGCTCACCACCCTTTGTTGGATTTTCTCAAGCTTTTTATGACTCATTGAAAACACAAACTTGTGCCTCTCTTCATACATTACTTACTAGATCAGCAAGTCAGCAAATAACTTATTAGCAGGGAGCTGGTGAAAGGTAGGGTGACTGACAATTGCTCAATGTCTAGAAAAAACACATCAACTAGAGCCCCTTGGGAAGTGAGTATGGAGACTTGAAAGCTGTGATCTTCGATTCTAGGTCTGAATGCTGAGTGGATTAATATAGCAATGGAGACTGCACCTATCGATTGCTGGGGGAAAAAAATCAGGATATTCCTTTTGCATGGTATTCAATAAGCACTGGCAAAGCCACAGTGTCACCATATTTTGGCTTTTCATATATGTCATCAGAGACAGAAATTGAATTTCTTTATTTGGGCCTGTCAGATCTGAATGATGGAAATAGCTAGCAAATTAGCTAAAACATTTACAGTGTTGTTTGGCATTGTGAGAGTTGAAATATTAGAAAGGGGATGTGTGGGAAAAGACTGGGTGAGAGGAAGAAGGGGCTTCCCAGGTGACTCAGTGGGAAAGAACCTGCCACCAGTGCAGAAGAAGAGAGTTCAATCCCTGGGTCAGGAAGATCCCCTGGGGAAGGAAATGGCAACCCATTCCAGTATTCTTGCCTGAGAAATCCCATGGACAGAGGAGCCTGTTGGGCTACAGTCCATGGGGGTCACAAAAAAGCAGACGTGACTTAGTGACTAAAGAACAACAACCAGAGGAAGAAGTCATTAAAGTTACAAATAGCACTTTTAAGGAAGATAGAACTGTAGGGAAGAAAAATCTGGCAGTNTGGGCTACAGTCCATGGGGGTCACAAAAAAGCAGACGTGACTTAGTGACTAAAGAACAACAACCAGAGGAAGAAGTCATTAAAGTTACAAATAGCACTTTTAAGGAAGATAGAACTGTAGGGAAGAAAAATCTGGCAGTACTTGTTGGACAGGTGGTTCTCCCCTTGTAGATCCACATTCTAATACTGAGCCTCTTCCACGTGTGGGAATGGTAATGGGGGCCATAGCGTTGGCAGAGGTAACTTTCTATGTGGGGCATAAGTGATGGGATCTGTGCAGAGTCAGGGGGCCTCCTCCATCACTGTGTTTCTAGAATATTCAGAATGTCCGCAATTTCTGCCATTAACATGACATTTATATCTTTGTATCATAATTTCTGTTTCTCAACCCTCCTGTTATTAGGACAGAGGAATATTTTAAACATTAATAACCACAATATTCTAGGTAGATTTCCCTCTTGGCAGTCACTAAAGCACATTAGAATGCAATAGAGGTACCCTGGGCAGTAGACAATGATGAAAAAGGGGGGACTAGTTCTGCCAAAAGTGGAGGGATAGACAAAAGTAAATATATTAAACATGTTAGGGCAAGAGCTCAACTGTGGATTTGGAAGATCTGATATTCAGGGGTGGTGAATGAAAAATAGGTCTTTTTATAGTACTGAAAGTTTTCCTTTTTTTAAAAAATTACTAATTATTTCCATTGTTTCTTCTATTTAAAATGCAATTAATATGACTGAAACATAGTGATAGCAGTAGAAACTATTTTACCCAGACTTAGATCCTTGTTCTGTATAAAATTTGATACCTCCTAAAATTTTGTATCCAATTATGTAATATTACAAGCAATCTAATGTTATTTAAAGCTTAAAACTGTAGTCAAAACACAAGTAAAATATCATATTATATTTGCTTTATTTCAAATGAATCAACCGGTACTAACCTGCAAAGCAGCTTTAACATTAGGTAACTGTCCACATCTGAGAGTTAAATGCTCCAAGGACACACAAGGAATACTTGGCTGACAAAATCATGCAGAAGAGGTTCAAAAACATTTCATTAGACAGTAATGCCAATTTGAGTTTTTATCTTTGCAATGTTTTGATTTGGAAGTGACTTCAGTTGTATGGATTTTTATTGGTAGAAGGCCAAGCAAATTCACTTTTCAAAAATTGCACGTGTGTTTATTCAGCCATGTCTGACTCTTTGCAACCACTTGGACTGTAGCCCACCAGACTTGTTGGTCCATGGAACTTTCCAGGTAAGAATAGTGGAGTAGGTTGCCATTTCCATTTCCAGGATTTCAAAAATTCCTGAGGAATAACCGTTTCTCCTTACTACAGAGTAATTATTTATCTCTCATTTCTTGTTTGTGCTCTTATCCCATTATAGTCTATTTGCATATGACATCTAGAGCAAACTTCTCAATGGAAATAGTATAATGTCATCCTCTGCTTTAAGTTTCCGTTGGTTTTTTCCTGTGTTTAAAATTCAAGCTATGGTTTTTCCAGTAGTCGTGTATGGATGTGAGAGCTGGACTATAAAGAAAGCTGAGTGCCCAAGAATTGATGCTTTTGAACTATGGTGTTAGAGAAGACTCTTGTGAGTCCCTTCAACTGCAAAGAGATCCACCCTAAAAGGATTNATTCAAGCTATGGTTTTTCCAGTAGTCGTGTATGGATGTGAGAGCTGGACTATAAAGAAAGCTGAGTGCCCAAGAATTGATGCTTTTGAACTATGGTGTTAGAGAAGACTCTTGTGAGTCCCTTCAACTGCAAAGAGATCCACCCTAAAAGGATTTCCTAAAGGAAATCAGTCCTGAATATTCACTGGAAGGACTGATGCTGAAGCTGAAACTCCAATACTTTGTCCACCTGATGTAAAGAACTGACTCATTGGAAAAGACCCTGATACTGGGAAAGAATGAAGGCGGGAGGAGAAGAGGACAACAGAGGATGAGATGGTTGGATGGCATCACTGACTTGATGGACATGAGTTGGAGCAAGCTCTGGGAGTTGACAATGGACAGGGAAGCCTGGCTAGCTGCAGTCCATGGGGTCACAAAGAGTCAGGCACGACTGAGCGACTGAACTGAACTGAACTGAAAATTCAAGGAACTTCTCTAGGGGTTTAGTGGTTGAGACTTCCAGTTTCCACCATAGGGGGTGCAAGCTTGATCCCTCATTGAGGAACTAGGACCCTGCATGCAGCACAGCATGGCCAGAAAACAAACAAAACCCCTCAAACCATAAACCACCCCTCAAAAACAAAACAAAAAAAGCCCTAAAATAAAATTCCAATTTCCTTACTCTTTGTTCAGCTGAAAAGAATGAACCCTTTTCTCCAAGCTCATCTCATGACACTTTCCCATTGGCTCTCTCTTTTCTAATTGTAGACCATCTTTCTAAATAAACTGCCTACCTTTTTCCTACCCTAGACCTTTGCCATTGCTGGCCATACTGACTTGAAAATTCTGCTCCCCAATTGTGGGATGATTGGCTGCTTAATCAGTTTACACTCAAATGTTATCTCCCTGGTAAGTTCTTTCTTGCTTTTCAAATCTAAGGGTGACTTTTTATCACCTGGCACTTTTAGAAAATGATACTATTTTTCCTTATCTGAAATTATCCTCTTTAATCCTCTAATTTTTGTCCTTCCACAAGACTGTACTCTACACAGTGGAGGGCCATTGTCTGTCTCCCCTCTCCCTCCGAACTTTGAGTCTAAGAAACTTCAGTCACGTCCAACTCTTCGTGACTCAATAGACTGCAGCCCGCCAGGCTCCTGTGTCCACGGGATTCTCCAGACAAGAATACTGGAATGGGTTGCCATCCCTTCCTCTAGGGGATCTTCCCGACCTAGGGATCAAACCCATGTCTCTTAGGTCTCCTGCATTAGCAGGCTGGCTTTATACGACTAGCGCCACCTGGGAAGCTTGGTAAGTGTGGAGCTCTGCAAATTTTTTTTAAAAAAATATTATTTGATTAAGCAAATGAATACATTCTTCTTGTATTGGTTGGTTGACAGCCCACAAATACTGCACAATAGTAAACAGAATTTGACAATTATCCTTATCAACTTCTAGGAGATCAGGTTCCTCTGGCCTTTGACCTGAGAGTAGACCTTTGTGTCTAGGAAAAAAAGAAATGCTGCTGGTTTATTAAGAGAATGGTCTCTTCAGATTAGTCAATCAGACAATATAAATCACTGAATAAAATACATACTTAGAAGAGGGCCAGGAGACGAGCCCAAGAGAGGCTGCAGGGTATACCTAATATATAGATTAACCAAGAGAATCCTTGTTCTCAGTGTCACAGCCTCAAGATAGGCCTGAGACTGGTAAGCACATTGAGAGGAGGACCAAGCAGTGACTCTTTGATGCTTTCTAGATTGCACCAGGAAAACTGAGTTAGTTATGTGGGGCATACAGCAAGAAAGCCAATCTCTGTGTTAAACCAGCGATTAATACGGAGGAAGGGAAAATTTTCCACAACATAATTGGGGAAGCAGTGGTAGTGCAATCCCCACAGGGTTAGAGTGAGTCTGTGTGTGTAGCATAGTGGGTAAAGCACGGCTAAAATAGATAAAAGTTCCCCTGGAAGGGAGAAGATATTTTTTGTTTTTTAATTGGAGCATAATGACTTTACAATATTGTGTTAGCTGTGTGGATCGGCTATATGTATACATATATTCCCTCCCTCTTGGATCTCCCTCCCACCGCCAACCCCTGCCCCAGCCCATTGCATCTCTCTAAGTCATCCCAGAGTACTAAGCTGAACTCCCTGTGGAGGAAGAGTTTCTAAAAATAAGGGCGGTACATAGAGGGAGAAAGGGGGCTATCTTAAACTTCGTCCTTAATGATAATTGAAGAATGGAATGCAGTCTTGGGGACTGGTTGTGGGGAAATGTAACTCCAGCCACATTATGAATGGTAGTTCATAGAGTCAAATGTTTTCTGTTCGCTGGCCACCTTCTTAGTCACTGTGCGGACATGGGAAACTTAAAACTTGACACATAATAACCTCCTCGGGCAACGGTACTCATTTCAAAAGCTGTGGGTAAGAGTTTTAACCAGATGTTCATGAGTAAAATTCAGAAATATGTGAACTGAAACCACATATGTTTGTGATTATGAAAACTAGAGTGGGTTGCTATTCCCTTACCCAGGGGATCTTCCTGACCCAAGGATTGACTCTGGGTCTCCGGCACCACAGGCAGACTCTTTACCATCTGAGCCATCAGGGAAGCCAATTATCCCCTATGTGTATTTACTTCTAGGGAAATTATTTGCAAGTTTTTCTAGCATTCTCAAAGGGGTCTGAGATATTTTAAAAAGCAAGATCCTCTATTGGATGGCTTTGCCAATGCAATACTTTTTATGAGAAAAGTCAGGTAGTAACAAGTTAGGTGGCCCACCAAAAGGGCAAAATTGGAACTAAAGTCCTGTTGTTTAGTCACTATATCATGACTGACTCTTTGGTACCCCAAGGACTGCAGCCCACCAGGCTCCTCTGTCCATGGGATTTCCCAGGCAAGAAAACTGGAGTGGGTTTCCATTTCCTTTCCACGGGATCTTCCTGACCCAGGGATTCAACCTTTATTTCATCTCCTGCATTGGCAGGCAGATTCTTTATTGCTGAGCCACCGGGAAAGCCCCAAAAGCCTTTCTACTGTTTGGTAAATTTGTGAATAGCAGTCTAGGTGGGAGTGATAAGAGAGAGTGATCCTGCTACGCAGAACATAACTATGTCTATCAGCAACTCTGAAAGGCAAGCTCTTATTGCAGTGTAAATAAGACTGTATACAGAGTTTGGCTGAGAGACAAATGACTCATTGTCCTTGATAATACTATGGAAAAAGCTAGGTTTTGCATCTTTCTTGGGTGTAAAATTTGCTTTTGATTGAAGCTGCGATGGAAAACAATTTAAAGTAGAGAAACAAAGACAGAAGTGTCATCTTGGTGGGCAGATGCTACTATTAGAAGCTGAAAATGTGATGGAAGTGCTTTTGAAAATGTGTTATATCTCCATGTTCTTTATGCCACTGTAAGCATAGGAAAAACATTTTTTAATTCTTACTCTTAAAGTCAGCAGATGATGACACTCACTGTAAGCACAAAAACATTGTGAATTTGCATTTTGTGGTGGCTATATAATTGTTCCCTAGTAAATGTTTTTTGGGGGCCTGTAAATACAATTATTGTTGCAATTTATACCGATATAACAACTTAAAAAAATTGTTTATTTAGCTGTGTCAGGTCTTAGTTGCGGTATGCAGGATCTTCCATCTTCATTGCAGCATTTGAACTCTTCCTTGCAGCAAATTGGATCTATTTCCCTGACTGAGGATCGAACCCAGGCCCCCTGCATTGGGAGCCAGAGTCTTAGTCACCGGACCACTAGGGAAGTTCCAGAACAGCTACTCTTGATGAAACACTATTGTGTGAAAACTCACAAGCATTTATTGGAGAGTCTTTATGCTTTTTGTACTGGAGTTTTGGGCTCAAAATCTTTGATTTATTGGGTAGATTGAGTTGTTCCAGTCCAACATCACTTTTGTGGCTCCTTAAATTTAGTCAATGATTTTGGTATTTGCAAATGATATGGTAACAAACAAACATTAGGAAGACTTTTACATAAGCACTACCATGTAGGCCTGAACAAGTTCATATCTTTTATTCCAAGCAGTTGCCTAAACCCTGGAAAGATAAGATGGGAAACTAGCATTCCCTATTCAATAACAGATAAGAAATAAGCACTTTTTTCTTTTCTGAAATTTATGTAACCTTTGGGTTAATTTGTATGTTTAGAGAATTTTCCTTTGTGTACTTTATAGTAGTTTATATACATATATATATATATATGTATACATGCACACTCACCAATCAGTTTATTTAGAGAAAAATGACCTATTTAAAATAGAAAAAAAAAAAAAAAAAAGAACTGGTTCCATTCGTCTGAGCCAGCAGAAGCTGAAAATCCTTTACACTGTTCTTTTCTACCAATTGTCTCACTTTGGGCCTTTCTTTCAGTTTCCCTGACACTCCTCATTGCAAAGGGGCTGAAACCTATCAACCCCAACACTCTTTAAAATGTGCACTGCAGATTCTTTCTAGGAGACCTCTTGGGCTATTCACTCTGAGTTATTACCTGATAAAAAAGGACTTACATCCAGAAGCCAACTGTCACTCAAACTCCCTTCACTCCCTGGCTTAGTGTAACCGAAGCAAGGTTTCCTGTGCTCTGAACTCAGTAGGCACTCGGCTTTGGCTGATCTTTAAATATCAAGATTTTGTCACCATCTAGTCTCAAGTGTCTGCATCACCATGCCATTCTCTGCTTTACTTTAGCTGCTTATGGCTTCCAGAATCCAGAAACCATTCAGAATGTGAAAAGTTTACAAAGGTCTTCATAAAGCTAAATAATCTGACTCCCAAGGACTTTACTTTTTTACTTTTCAGTATTAATTTCTTTGAGGAGTTTTGCTATTTTTCTCAATTATATAAGGCCAATGTGAGAATAATCACCATTACTCACTTTCCAACAAATTGTGAATTTGAGCAGACATCACACTTACTGCTTCTCACATCCAAGGAGAGACAGAAAGAGACAGAGGGAGAGAACTGTATGCATGCATGCACCCATGTATATGTACCATCCATTAGAAACTGGTATCCAGAATTCTAGAATTTCCTAGAAATTGAGAAATAATTGACAACATTATATTAGCTTATGTGTGCAACATACTGAGTTGATATTTATATATATTGTGAAATGACCATAATAAGTCTAGTTCACATCCACCGCCAAACAGTCACAATTTTTTAAGATAAGAACTTTTAAGAACTACTCTCTTAACAGCTCTCAAGTATAAGATACAATATTATTGACTATAGTCACCATTATAGCCCATGACTTATCTATTTATAACTGGAAGTTTGTACCTTTTGACCACCTTCACCCATTTCATTCACCCCTCACCCCAGAATTCTAGAATTTAAAGACCCATTTCACTGATGCCAAATAATTATTGTATCAGAAAGCTCTAGTTTCTTTCTGCAATTTTAATTTTCAGAAAGTTTGGTCATGCAGTGTAACTTTCAGGATCTCAGTTCCTGGACCAAGGATCAAACCCAGGCCCATGGCAGTGAAAACAACAAGTTCTAACCCCTGGACCTCCAGGCAAGTCCCCAGAATCTTGAGTAAACCGTGTGGGACAGTAGTGTGGATGGAGTGCTTACCTCTCTCCAAGCATTTGCAGGGTATAATGTGTCCTGAGGAACTAGAGAATAGTAGACTAATATTTATCAGTTGTTGTCATTCTGAAGATTTTTAAGTAAAAAATTAACCAGCCTTACAAAGTGATTTGTTATGAAACCATTATAATTCCGCATTTCAGAAAAGAATAAGCATGCATACTTAAATTCTTTTTTAATAGAAAATTACTGTCTTTTGCCAACCAAGAAATGCAGAAGGCTGTAAACAAGAAAAGAGTTTATATGGGGTCTAATATCACAATTTGAGAGATACAGATCTGGGTAAAACCAAAAGACTGTTCTGGGGAAAAGAAAGTTCGGGGCTTATAAAGACAAAACCCACAAGATTGTTATAGTTGTCTGGCAAGAATTATGACTGACTTTGACTCAAGAAAGGAAATATTTGTTCTTAGGATATAAGCAATGATGAGTTATTTTACAGTAAGGGTTCAATAAGTATCTTGAGTTTCTGGAGCACTGGGCAGATGTTCTAGATGCCTGCATTAAGGCAATAAGACAAAGTTCAGATTCTATCCCGGCTGAGACATGCATACGTCACACATCCCCAGTGCCTCCCGGCTCCACTTTAGACAGCTCTCTTAGCAATACTAACTCCATTTTTATTTTCCTTTCATACTTTTTAATCAGGAAATTGATGTCATTTATTATACCCAAATGCATTCTATTATTCCTTTCTGCAAACTCCAGAGCTAACCTGATCAAAGAAAAAAGCATTATATTATAAAATAATAAATTTCATGTCAGCTTGATATGAAAGAAGCTATGCTGTAAGCAGTGGGGAAAAAAATGCTTTTGTCTTTGAAGCAAAAATTTTAGAAATGATTCCCTTACCCCTAGTAAATTGAAAGATAACATCTCTTGATCAGAAAGAATCACTCCTGGAGGCCACTTTCTCTTTATCTCAGAGGATTTTTCTGAGGATGAAGTGTGAAAATATAAAACTGTGTCTTCATTACTTCAAAAAATTTTAACTAAATACTCATTTTATGAAAAAATGTCAAATGGCTAGTCTAATCTATATAATATCTAATCTATAAAAACAGTTTATGTAACAATGTATTGTCTATTTTGTCCCATCCAACATGGTGCCTTTTTAAGTAGCACATACAACAATGGAGAGGAAAAAAAAAAAGAGCTAAGGAAGTGCTGACTACCTTTTGGTCTGTTTGTTAACTGTGACCCCAGTGTTTTCCATTCCTTTTGCTACCTGTCTCATGTAGTCTTGTTACTAGCAAAGTCATTAAAAATTTTCAGGAAATAAACATGTTAATGACTGAGGACAAAGCTCCCCAGACAAAGTAAGTTGATCTCCTTGGAGTAAATCCTGAGATCTCAGCCCAGGGATGGGTGATACAAGCTGAAAGAGCTAGTCCCGTGATGGTCCATCTGAAACCCAGACATACAAAGCCCAATAGAAAACAGTACTAGCAATTACACTGCAAATAAAGAAAAACAAACAAACAAACATGTATTAAAAAAAGGCGGGGTGGGGGGTGGGAAAGTAAAGAAAAGCAGTACCCTATCCCAAGGCCTATTGGGCCTTGCTCCTGTTATACAGGACCTAATTGACCAGGTCCTTATGAGACCATCCAGTCAGCCTGTAATACCCCCATTCTCCCTGTAAAGATACTCAGTGAGGGATATCAGATGGTACAGGGCAGTAATATATATCCAGTGTTCCCTAATCCCTAGGTCCTGCTGGCCACTCTACCATCCACCAGGAATACTGATATACCGTGCTAGCTTTAAAAGATGCCTTCCTCTGTATTGCATTAGCCTCAGAGGTACAAGAAATTTGGCTTTCAAGTGGTAGGACTCAAATATGCAACAAAAACAGCCATACTGCCAACAGTTCTGCCCCAAGGCTAAAAAGGACAACTCTGGGAACCTCTTTCTGACCTGAAGCTTCCCTTCTAACAAACAACCTAAGCTGTTTGACTAGGGTGATGACTAGGGCCTCATCACCAGGGCCCACTCACCTGCAGGCCGAAGACTGAGATACCTGCAGTGTTAGGAAACTCTGACACCTGACCACTACGTTCTTTCTAGTATCGGGGACCACAGACCTTAAATTGCCTGGTGTCCTTTGTCTCTTAAAGGTCAGACAAACGAGGGTCGAAGAGTGAGGGCCCAAGTCAGTTCACTTGCAAGCACATCAAAAGGAGCAGAGGGAAGCTCAGCTCCTTCACCGGCGGTTATGACGAGGCCCTCAGTACCGTAGGAAGCAGTTACAGAAGCCAAACCATCTCCCANGGTTGGGGCCTGACTCCAAAGGGTAGGTAACAGTCTGGAACTACATGAGAATGCAAACTACAGCCAACAAGTGGGTAATTTTCATCCATTTAGAAGTGTCTTTTGGAATGTATATTTCATGCCAGCAAAGTTTTATGAAAATCCCTGGTGAGCTTTGGAGAATGAAAATTCTGTCTTAGCATTTGTTTTGTTGATGTAGCCTTCATTTAAAAGTGAGGAAGCTAATATCTGGTTCACAGATTGCTGAAAGCATTTATTGAGTGATATAAGTTGCGTAAAGCACCTGGTGTCTGACTTGGTAGGTCGAGAGGACCTAACAAAGAGTCTTGAGGGCATTTTCTTGAAGCAACCTTTCTAGACTGTCTTTTGTGGGATGGGGGTGTGAGATGATGGGGTGGTTCTTTAAACTGTTAGCTAATTGGCACTGGAACTGCTTGCTTGGGTTGGAAAATACCTTGGAACTCAGTAAAACTGGTGAATATAAGCACTGGAGAGTATTTGACAAAAGAAACCTCTCAATGAACTCAAGACTAGAACTTCTATCTCTGTGGAACCAGGGTGCAAGCACATGAGGTTCACCAGCTCAGAAGCTCATTGTATCTTGTTTAAGAGTTTTAGAGAGTTTAATCTCTAGCCCACTGCCCCTCTCTTCACTTCCTTGAGATTGGTGGCTAGGCCCTCTAATCACCTGATCTTTCCAGTAACCAACCCCAGCTTGAGGCTATGTAGGGTCCCCACCCTAAGTCAGAGCTTCCCTGATATCCCAGTTGGGAAAGAATCCACCAGCAATGCAGGAGACCCCGGTTTGATTCCTGGGTTGGGAAGATCCCCTGGAGAAGGGATAGGCTACCCACTCCAGTATTCTTGGGCTTCCCTTGTGGCTCAGTTGGTAAAGAATCCACTTGCAATGTGGGAGACCTGGGTTCAATCCCTGGGTTGAGAAGATCCCCTGGGGAAAAGGCTACCCCATCCAGTATTCTGGCCTAGAGAATTCCATGATCTATATAGATCATGGGATCACAAAGAGTCAGACACAACTGAGTGACTTTCACCCACTTAGCCTAAGTCACCTCATTAATAGAAATTCAGTGAGTTCCAAAGAGCTTGCTCGGAATAATGAGACACTCTCATCACTGTCAGCTCCCCGGTAGCTCAGGTGGTAAGGAGTCTGCCTGCAAAGCAGGAGACCCAGGTATGATCCCTGGATTGAGAAGATTCCCTGGAGGAGAGCATGGCAACCCACTCAGTATTCTTGCCTGGAGAATTCCATGAACAGAGGAGTATAGTCCATGGCAGGCAATAGTCCATGGGGTCGAAAAGAGTTTGACATGACTGAGTGACTAACACTTTCATTTCACTTGTCATTTAGGAAATTAAGAGTTTTAGGAGCTCTGTACCAGAAAAAAGAACGAAGACCAAATCTATTTCCTATTATACCACAAACTGGGTGATATAACAAATTTACCACAGACTGGGTGACTTAAAAACCAGAATTTATTTTCTCATAACCGTGGAGACAAGAAGTTCAGAAGCAAAGAGTTGGCAGGGTTGGTTTCTTCTGAGGCCTCTCTCCTGGCCTTGTAGATGGACATCTTCTCACTGTATCCTCACATGGTCTTCCCTCTGTGTCTTGTCCTGATCCTCCCAACTTATAAGGACACAATCATAATGAGTTAGTGTCCATCCTAGTGACCTCATTTTAAATTACTTATCCCTTAGGAGACCCTACCTCCAAATATTGTTGCTGCTGAGGTCTCAGGAGTTAGGGCTTCAACATATGAATCTTACTGGGATACAATTCAGCCCATAATAGACGTCTTAAATAATCTTACCTAGAAGGAGGTCACAGTAAGGTAAGGCATTTATGCATATTAGCTCGATAGAGGATGCTTGGTCATTAATGTGGCTTTGCTGATGTTCATATTTTGCTTGTATTAGGCAAACACAGTGCTCTTGTTTTTGTCTTAATCTATCATGGTGTTCTATAAATTTTTTATGTTCAACAGGAGTACATTAAATCCTACCTGTGGGTTCCAGGCCAGTTCCTAGATGTCAGGGATTGCTTTTCCCTGCTTTTCTCAGCATCCTTAAAGAAGGAAGAGGGAAAACTGAAATGCAACAACAATTCATAGTGACCCTTACCAATTTAAAACTATTTTTGGCCAATAGAATATAGAGAACCTTTCCAAATTGATTGCTTCCTATTGTGTAAATAAAAGCCTTATTTCCTAAATAAAATAAATGGATAAATAGGAAATTGAAATGAAAACTGCAGTGTCACAAGACTTTTGCCAAAGTTAACTTATTATTAAAAATTCTGTTAAGTAAGAGACAAGATGATTACTGTGTGTATTTGGCATAACAGAAAGGCTGAGTGTGTTTTGCTTAAGTGAAGGAAAGCATGTGATACCATTGGAATGGTAAGGTGATTGGAGTCAGGGATATAACAGGAAGAATCTGAGCTTTAAAGGCAGGACTGGATTTGAACCTGAACTTTTTAACTTATTAGCTGGAGTATAGCACTTAGTTTTCCTGGGCCTCTATCTGTAAAATAGATGTAATAGCATTTCCTTTGACAGGTTGTTTTGAGGAACAGAAGGAGAAAGTGCAAACGATTGGACCAAGCATACTGCCAGACATGTAATAAATGCATAACATTATTGATGATGCTGGTAATGATAGTTTCTCTGTTCCTCATTCTCCAGAGTCAATCTTTTGGCAAACATTATGAGCCCTATCTTTAAACTTTGTACTGAGTCTGAAACTTCACCACTTCTTTTACTTCCTAGTTTGAATCATCGTAATCTTACGGACGACCTGTCATACTCCTTCTTGGTGGTCTACCTATTTCCATGGTTGTCCCTCTGTTCCCACACAGGCATCCGTTATCTATGTTAACAGTAAAACTAAATCATAGTATGTCTCTATTTGTTCCCACCTCCAGAATAAAACCTAAACTCTTTACCATGGCTTATAACAATTTACACACTCTAGTCTCTTTCCACGTCTCTCTTTCCACTGTTGTCTTTAATTTCATTATAGCCTCTCTGGCCTTCGAGCTGTTTCCAGTCTCACTAAGCTCATTCGTGAGTCAGGGATTTTGCTTTTTCACTTGCTATTTATTTTAAGATGAAGTGAGATGGCTTGTACCTCCAATTCATATAAATCTCTGCTCCAATGTCATTGGCTTAGAGTGACCCAGCTTGACACCTTATCCAAAATAGCATTTCCTTTCTCCAACCTCTTTCTATCCCTCTAGTATGCTTGAATTTTCTTCAGAGCACATACCAAACACTAAAATTATTGTAACATACTGTCTTTTTACATGTTTGTTGTTTGTCATGTCATGTTTGTCATGTCCACAATCATATAATCTCTGAGGTAGCTTTCTGAATCCCTAGCATCCAACACAGTGCCTGGCATGTAATGCTGCCAGGAAATATTTGTTGAATAAATAAATGACAATTGTTTCCCTTGCAATACTCACCAAATATTACTTTTCTTTTATGTTTTTTCCTTTGGTCTGGGCTTGTGACCTCATCTCCTTATCTGGAACCTGAAGGCATTGGATCAATCAGTTTGTGTGGTCCATTATAACTGTAATATTAATATTTGTAGGGGAATTCCCTGGTGAGCCAGTGGTTAGGACTCTGCGTTTTACTGCCAAAGGCCTGGATAAGATCCCTGCTTGTGGAGCTAGGATCCCACAAGCTGTGCAGCATGGTCCTCCCCCCACCTCTGCCAAAAAGATTATTTCTGGAGAATGTGCCTATGATGATTTAGAGTTAATAAATGGCCATTTTAGTTCTGCATGCATGAAAGTCGATACTTCCAATGACCCAAATAGCCACTGTAAAGAAATATGTACATTTTGCAAATTGATAAGAAAATACTACAATTCTAATAAAAGACAGGCAAAAAAGAGACTAATAGACAATCTGGATAAGCTTATATCTATGAAAGAAATTAAATCAATAATTAATAACCTTCCCAAACACAAAGTACCAGACCAACCCAGACTCATTGGTGAATTCTACCAAACTTTTAAGGAAGCAAGTATGCCAATTATCTACAAGCTCTTTCGGAGGCTAGAAGCANAAAATATTATTTAATAAAAATTTATTGTGCATGTATGAACAGTTTTCGAACTGGGAACTTTGAAATTCAAAGCTGATAGGAAGTTCAGTGGCATGGAGTTACAGGATGGCTTATAAAGTGAGAATGAGGAAGTCTATTAAGCTTTATGATAATTGGTTGTTACTATAGGGGTCTCCATGTGGCAGGGTTTGGTTAAAAGTGATTACCTTATACCATTTTTAGGATGATGACTTAAGTTCATTTTATGATTATCAGTAGTATTTGCAAGAAATAACCTAAGTTTCACTTATGTTCATGAAATAACCTAGATTTATTTTTGCTTATGTGGTTTAAATGACAGTCTGTGATTATCAGGGGTGGGGCTTGGGGGCTTGGTAAAATAGGTGAAGGGGATCAAAAGGTACAAACTTCCAGATATAAGCTAAATGTCATGAAGTTATAATATACAGCATGTAACTATAAATAATGTATTGTTTTTTTATATTTTGAAAGTTGCTAAGAAAGTAGATTGTAAAAGTTATTATTACAAAGCAAAAGTTTTTGTGACTCCATATGGTTGAATGTTAACTAGATTCATTGTGGCAATCATTCACAATATATACAAATATAGAATCATTATGTTGTACACCTAAAACTAATAGAGTGTTATATTCAATTATATATCAGTAAAAATTAAAAAAAAATTTAAAGATGTAGTTTATCTTTCAAAAAATCAATAAACCCATTGTGATACCTAAAAAATCAATCTGGCAAATTAATTTATATTGCAAATTAATTTCAAATTAATTAATTATAGAATGACTGATTAAAAAATGTTAAAAAAAATCACCACTTGGTAGTGATCACATTAATAATAGTTTCAGGTAATACTCATCAATGGATGTTAAAACCAGTGGGTAAAGATTTAATTAGAGATGGGACTTTTACATTGTCCCAAAGTATTCCCCACTCCCCTGCTATGCTCCCCCTCAATGACCCCAAAAAGTTTTGTCTGTTCAGAGAATTTCTAAGTCCAGTCTCCATCTTGTATTTAACAGTGTTTAATAATCTATTAATGTGTACACCATCATGTTCCACAAATAATATGAAGCAACTCAATTATGATGTTTATATAGTTATTTACATGCAGTGTATTTTAGCAGGTTTCATTTAGATGTAACAGTAAGTCTCTGAGACCAGCATTAACAGCCTATTTTTATAGCTAGAGGAACTGCAGGTCACAAAGATTAATTGACTTGCTCAGTTGAGAGGTAGGTATTAACACTATCTCCTTGTTAGTGGGAAAATGAGGCTTGGAGAAAAGAAGTAAATTGCTAAAGAAGACATACTTAGTTTGACGTGTTATTAGAAGGTGGGATTTCAACTCACTTTTATTGGCCTCAAAAACTGTCATTATCTGGTGTGGTATATTACCCCCTCAAAATGTTGCTTTTCTGATGTTTTTATCCTAGGAAAAAAAGAGTCATTCATTTGATTTCTATTTCCAAATACCATTTTTTTAGACTGATTTCTATTTTCAAATATCATTTTTTAGACTGATTCCTATTGCCAAATACCATTTTTTTTTAGAACATGGATACAATTTAGAATTAATTTCAAATTCTCTGACAATATGAGAAAATATATTTTTATTTCTAAAAGACTGATCCATCCAGGGAATTCTCCTATAATTTTTACCCAATCATGTCGATGTATGGCAAAGCCAATAGAGTATTGTAAAGTAAAATAAAGTAAA
>SJYV01020064.1:131168-147459 GCA_006410875.1 Neotragus pygmaeus
AAAAAAAAAAAAAAAAAGCACTTATTAATGGCGAAAAAAAAAAAAAAAGAAAGTTAACCTTGGTAAGAAAACATCTATTGTTTAATTTGTGGAGAAACCTAAGTCAGTGTAGTTGACTTTTAAGAAATCCAAATAGTGTGTTAACCTTTTCTGTTCATTTTGTGCCCTCAACAAATATGCTTTCAATCTGACAAAGATAGAATCAATTGCCTGTAACTCAATTGTTTTTGTCATTAAAGTGCAATTAGTTCCCAATTACATTATTGAAGTCAAAGTGACAATATAAGACGTGAAAGGGAAAATTAACACTGGATGCTATCTCTTTTAAAATCTAGATTTCTTTTATTTGGGAGGATAACCCAAAGTTGCTTTGGGAGACCTTTTCTAAAAGCTTTTTATTATGTGCACAGATTGTAAATACTTGAACAAACCATCTACTTTTTGCTGAATACTAAAAAGCAAAAAATACTGCTCTTCTAATGGCTGTTTCTTCTGGCTGCAAGATTTTGAGTTTTTTTTTAAATCAAGTATACTTAAAAAATATTTATTTGGCTGCAACAGGTCTTAGTTGTGGCACACAGAATCTTTAGTTGTGCTATGTATTATCAAATAGATGGGGAAACAGTGGCTGACTTTATTTTTTGGGCTCCAAAATTACTGCAGATGGTGATTGCAGCCATGAAATTAAAAAGACACTTACTCCTTGGAAGGAAAGTTATGACCAACCCAGACAGCATATTAAAAAGCAGAGACATTACTTTGTCAACAAAGGTCCATCTAGTCAAGGCTATGGTTTTTCCAGTGGCCACGTATGGATGGGAGAGTTGGACTATAAAGAAAGCTGAGTGCCAAAGAATTGATGCTTTTGAACTGTGGTATTGGAGAAGACTCTTGAGAGTCCCTTGGACTGCAAGGAGATCCAACCAGTCCATCCTAAAGGAGATCAGTCCTGGGTGTTTTTTGGAAGGACCGATGTTGAAGCTGAAACTCCAATACTTTGGCCACCTGATGCGAAGAGCTGATTCATTTGAAAAGACCCTGATGCTGGGAAACTTTGAGGGCAGGAGGAGAAGGGGATGACAGAGGATTAGATGGTTGGATGGCATCACGGACTCAGTAGACATGAGTTTGGGTAAGCTCTGGGAGTTGGCGATGGACAGGGAGGCCTGGTGTGCTGCAGTTCATGGGGTAGCAAAAAGTCAGACACTACTGAGCAACTGAACTAAACAGATGCAGCATCTAGTTCTCAGACTAGGGGTTAAACTCAGACCCCCTGCACTGGGAGCATGGAATCTTGGCCACAGGTCACCAGGGAAGTCTCAAGATTTTGCAATTCTAGGAATTAGGTATGAACCCAGTACCCTGCAGGTCTCCTCTGAGAAATGCTGGCATCTAGTCTCTCTGTTATGTTCTTCCTCTGGGTATGGCATTGATGGTCCTTGAGATGTTATGCAAACTGCCATCTATCTTCTGTGTTCCAGTTGATAGTATGATGTCACACTTCTGCAGTGTTCACCTAAGGGGCCCTCTAGGAATCTGAAGCCTGGAGCTAGTGCCAGTCAAGCATTCCTCCACAGCCCAGGTGCTGATGTGTCCTGGGCAAGATACCTCCTTGTGGGTGCCTGAGACCAGCATTGAGGTGGCTCAACTTTGGTTTGTTTTTAAATTTTATTTATTTATGTTAACTAGAGGATAATTGCCTTACAACATTGTGATGGTTTTTGCCATACATGTGTCCCCTGCCTCCTGAGCTCCCCTCCCCCCTCCCTCCTCAGCCCTTCCCTCCAGGTTGTCACAGAGCACATGCTTTGGGTTCCCTGCGTCATACATCAAACTCCTCCTGGCTATCTCTTTTACATATGGTACATGGAGAACCTGGGCCCTCTGCACTGGCAGCATGGAACCTTAACCACTGGACCACCAGTATAGGGAAGACCCCTATACTGGTTTTACTGTGAATTTTTGTTTCACGTGGGTAAATAGGTAGAATTAGAATTGCTGGGTTATAGACTAAATGTGTGTTTAATTTTAATGAAACTGCCACTCTGGTTTCTAAATCGGGTGGCTGTACCTTTTATATTCCCACTAAGAACTGAGAAGAGTTCCATTTGCTCTGCAAAATTCTGATCACTTATATTGTCAGTTAAAAAAACATATGCATTCTATAGGTGTTTAGTGGTACTGCATCATGATTTTGATTTTCATGTCCCTAGTAACTAATTTTATGTTTTAACTTGTTTTTCATTGGAGGATCAGTTATGGAACCCAGCCTCTACTGTCAGAAGATGGAACTGCATGCTACATATGACTCCTTTAGAAAAATTTATCATGATATATCCATTAATATTTCAATTCTTGTTTAACAATTATCCCTTAATCACTATGTAGCTCAGAGTCTAAAGGTGTTTTTACAAGCTAATGGAGACTTCATAAACACAAAACACATCAGAAAATCCTGAAAAAATTTGCTTTGATGGTATTGAATAATCTGAGGTCTGCTTGCAATGAAATGGAAATGAAACCAAAGTTGAAAATCGAAGAAGAGCTTATATTGCACTATTTCTTAACAGTTCACATTAGAAATTGTACCTGCATTTCAAAATGATCTCTAAATTACACGAAGCAAAATTTGGTAACTATGAAGAAAATCTTCTGAGACAGGGCAATATTAAAAGAAAAAGGAACAATTCATTTCTTTTCTCTAGGTTGGCGAAATAATAGTTCAGAAATGACAGAACTTACAGATAGAAAGCTTTAACTTTATTATTATTCAGCTCATGCCAATTTTAAATCTGTGTTTGATAGACATGTTATTCTCAATATATTGGAATTTGTTACCTAGAAAGATTTCATAATCATTTTAATTTATTTTATAGAATTTTTGAATTTCACATATTGTGGCAATATTAATAAAGTTTCAGCTTTAGTATTATAATGTGCATTGGCCACCATCCTTTCTTCTGTTTATGTGTGACAGTTTTAGCTCTTTCCAAATCTCCCAGAGAAATAACTGTACTCATAGCTTCAGAGTTGATCATACACACACATACTCACACAAACACATATGTCAATGAAATATGCATTGCTTATTTTTAGCTCTAAAAGATTTATGTGAACATTTTAATGAACTAATTTATATGCTTATGTTATTTTGTTATAATTATCGATGTCCTAAATATTTTTGTTTGATATTTTTTAATAAAGATGAAGATCTTGAAGCCATACCGTATTATGTATCATTCTGAAAGAAATTCTTACTTTTCTTGAATAAAACATTACTTAGTTTTCACTTCTTGCAATGCACTTTAGTTTTTTAGTTGTGCATTTATATTTTAGACACGTGATAATTTTATATGAGGCTCTATTTCTGAAAAACAGTATTATTTTAATAAGCTTTCCTCTAAACAAAAAATAATATGGAAGACTGAGAGCAGTATTTGATAATAGAGAATGAGCATAGATTTTTTTTTTTATTGGAGTATAATTTCTTTACAATGTTATTTTGGTCTCTGTGGTACAACGAAGTGGATCAGCTATGTGTACACATATATCCTCTCCCTCCTGAACCTCCATCCCACTACCCCCACCCCTCTGCCAACTCACCATCTACGTCATCAAAGAGCACTATGCTGAGCTCCCTGTTCTATACAGCAGGTTCCCACTAGCTATCTATTTTACACATGATAGTGAATTTATGTCAGTCCTAATATCCCAGTTCATCCCATACATCCCCCTCCCCTACTGTGTTCACATGTCCTCTACTTCTCCATCTCCATTCCTACTGTGTAAATAGCTTCATCTGTACCATTTTACCCCCAGATTCCATATATATGTGTTAAAATATGGTATTTTGAGATTTGAGCCCTGCTTCACTATTTACTAGATGTATAGCCCCAGAGGAACACTGCATCTCTACAAATCTGAAATAGCCCCAATGTAAAATGAGTTGAATATTGCCTATTAAACAAGATTGTTATTTGTATTAATTAAGTAAAATACGTGTGATGACTGCATCATAGGTACTCAAAAAATTATCTTTTCTCTTTTGGGGTCAGTTCTGCTCATTAGCTCAAGTTTATTTAATTTGTGGGGCAAGAACTAATGGAGTCTACAACTTCTGCTTAAAGATGTAAAAAAGACTTTATGGCAGTTTTCTAAAGGTTCACGGTGGGAATGGTAATTTCAGTCTCCCTTTCCATTCCATTTACTCTCATGGTGTGACAATCAAGGACCAGTGGTCAACTGTGAGGAAAGGAACCACCTTAGCTGAGAGAAGGCACTCTATCATATATATATATATATATATATATATANTCCCTGGGTCGGGAAGATCCCCTGGAGGAGGGTATGGCAACCCACTCCAGTATTCTTCCCTGGAGAATCCGCATAGACTCACAAAGAGTCGGACACAACTGAGTGACTAAATCACTACCACTTCCCAGAGCCCACTTTGATGATCCAGACCCGCCAATCCCCAGAATGAGCTGTCCATCCCTGCAACAGAAAGCATGGTCAAGGCTTCTGAGCACTGTCTCTGCCTCCTGCCTGACCCTGGAGTCTGCCCGAGAGGCATGGAGGGCCCCCACTTTGGCCGCCAAGAGTCACAAACCATCTTCTCAATGGCAGGTGTCTCTTGATCAGTTGCCGTCCACCAAACACAGCTTACACGAACTGCCTGTCTTTCCCGCAGTCCTTGATGGCGTGTTTTCAGACACAACTCGCAGTCCAGGCTTTTCCGAGGCGGGTCAAACAGTGGCCTGCATCTCACATCAAGTCTGCAGCCGTCTTGTAACTCCCACAGGTTAGGGTTTTGAAAGTCACCGTGAACACACCATAGCAAATCCTGGGTGGCTGCTCCTTGGTGGAAATGCAGGGTTACTGGGCTCTTGTGGTGACAGGTATCGTTGCCCGCCAATCAGTAAGTAACCTGTTTTAACGTGTTTGTTTTTTTAAAAGCTTACTATATCTCTCTGAAAAGCATTAGTCGTCCCAGTCATGTCTGACTCTTTGTGATCTCCATGGGCTCACTGTAGCCTGCCAGCTTCCTCTGTCTTGTCTGAGCTTCTCCAAGCAAGAGCACTGGAGTGGGTTGCCATTTCCTTCTCCAGGGGAATCTTCTCCACTCCGAGACGGAACCCACGTCTCCTGCATTGCAGGCGGATTCTTTACCATCTGAGCCACCAGGGAAACCCAAATCTAATCTAAGAGATATTACAATTATTTATGAACTGAAAGAACTCTAGGGAATGGCAATCCGCTCCAGTGTTCTTGCCTGGAGAATTCCATGGACACAGGAGCCTGGCGGGTTATAGTCCATAGAGTTGCAAATAGTCACACGACTGAGCTACTAACACACACACACACAGAACTCTAGTTGAAAACATTTTCACAGTCCCGGATAGAAGGACAGCGAATGTCTTTTGCCTCCAGCCCCACTGTACTTTAATCTGTTGTCATCTCAGAACCCACAAACTTAACCCCTTTTTCACCTTTTCTTGGGCTTCCCTGGGCGCTCAGCTGGTAAAGAATCCGCCTGCAATGTGGGAGACCTGGGTTCGATTCCTGGGTTGGGAAGATCCCCTAGAGAACGGAAAGGCTACCCACTCCAATATCCTGGCCTGGAGAATCCCATGGGCTGTATAGTCCATGGAGTCGCAGAGAGTCGGACACGACTGAGTGCCTTGCACCGTTACTTTCTTCCCCCTTTTTAGAGCATCCTCACGGGCGCTCAGTGTGACCCGGCCCCTGACATGCAGCCTCAGGCTTGAATCAGGGGCTCTCCTCTCGCTGTTTCTGGAGGCGGCTCCACGTTACTACCTCCCTCTCACTGAGCTCACAGTGCCACAGGCCACTCCTGCAGGGAGACAGGCCCACCGCCCACCTCCACTGCCAGATGGGGCGTCACCTTCCTCCTGGGGAGCCTGAGGGGGCAGCTCTGCGCTCTGGGCCACTTTCACACAGAGCAGATCTCAACGAGACAGACACGGCGTCCACGGTGGGAAAGCAGACCATNATTGTCTATGTCTGTGTCCTTTTGTTGTCTCACATTGTTTTTAAACTGATTTGATTTACTTTCAAATTTCTGAGATCTGTCACCTTCCATTCTGATTGCTCTGAAATTGACCATGACTACTAATGTTTTATCCTAAGTTTTTAGTTTCCTGCTTTCTTTATATCATCTGACTAGCACTGGGACCCCTTCTGTTTTAACGGTCACCTTCTTCTGAAATATATACATATAAAGAAAAGGACTAAGTTGGTGAATAATAATTTACCTATTTTTGCCTATTCCTGTGTCTGTGTTCACTATATTAACTTTTCCTAAAGGGGAAAATCTGTGACTAGCTAAATCAGGCCAAAAATATTTTAAATTGCACTTTTTTTATAAATGCAGTGAAGCTGTATAATAGCCTCTGACTTGGCATTATAACCAGGGTCTTGTCGGGATAATAAGGGCACACACATTCTGCTTATCTGATTGATACTTTTTTTCAGAAGCAGGAGNATATTTTAAATTGCACTTTTTTTATAAATGCAGTGAAGCTGTATAATAGCCTCTGACTTGGCATTATAACCAGGGTCTTGTCGGGATAATAAGGGCACACACATTCTGCTTATCTGATTGATACTTTTTTTCAGAAGCAGGAGATAGTTTTATTGACTTTGGTGTAAATCCCATAGACAGGGTTTCCTTCATATAAAAAAATAATAATGTGAACCTTGGCTGTTGGGAAGGTCACAGACTTTGGATCTGGGCCAAAGATCTAAGTTTTATCGGGGGCTCCCATGCAAAATTTTTACACAAGAATTCCTCAGATCCACTTCACTGCAACATAATCATATTTTCATTCCCTCCCAGGCTTACTGTGAGAGGCCCCTTTGTTGTATGGGGCAGCTTTGGCAGTATGGGCAGTATTTATACTACCATAATGACTCCCTGCAAACCACTCAACTAGAAAAGTGAAAGTTATCCAGGTGGGCTTGATAAAAATCAGAAAACCCACCTAAAATTTTAGCAAATTCACTCTTTTTGCCTTGCTTTGCTCTTGTAGAGAATCTGAAATTTGGAGAGAAGTGACATAGTTTTACAATTTGAAACATCACTAGTGTAAAAAACCACCAAGGGATGTTTCAGTGTATGGAAGTGTGACCTTCACAAATACTGGTCTTGTCAATAAAACACAGTCCAAAGTTTTGATGTCAGATGACTTAAAAAATCTTTCTTCTCTTCTGATTTTTGAGGAAATAGATGATCACTAGAAAATTTAGAAAGCACAGAGCAGTGAATTTCAAAAATACAGAAAATATTAAAAGTGGAAGGGGGAAAATTTTTCCCACCACCCAGAAGGAACAACTGTCAACATTCTGGCTTATTGTCTTACAGGTTTTTCATTTTTTATTTAACATATATCATATTATTTATATAATATCTTGTCTTTTAACACTAGTCACATGCAAGTTATTTACCAGTAAACAACTTTTTGGTAATCATTTTAATGGCTCCATCATATTCTATAATTCACTTAAATATTCCCCTGATGCTGGATATTTAGGGTACCTCCAATTTTTCAATGTTCTACACTGACTGCTTTGTTTCTGAATGAATCGTTGCCTACATTTCAGATCATGTCCCTAGGAGAGCTTCCGGCAATAAAATAAAATGTTAAACAGAATGAACATTTTTAAGATTTCTGTTATTCTGGCTTCAAATTAATTTTCAGACAAAATAGGACAAATTTACATTACAAACAACAGTGTGTGAGAAGACCTGTCTTGTTACTGACTTTCCCTAGCATTGGGCTTTAATATCTTTTTAACCTTTGTTAATTTTGTTGGTACAGTGTGGTTTGTGTTTTAATAACCACTTTTGCCTTTGATTGATTTTTAAACTAATACAAGCTTGTTGACAGACCTGAAAGACAGATCCTGTACCACAGGCTCTTCTGCAAGAGGTGGCAGTTTATTTATAGTAAAAATTACCTATTAAGTATTGCGGCATATTTGAAATGATATAAAAATTATATCATGTACACATATTTTATATCAGTTAAATGCAAAACAAAAACTGGGTAAATGGGGGTTAGGAAGGTTCAAAAGGAAAAATGCTTGCATAATGAATGCTTGATTCTTTTTTTCTTTTAATATCACAACCTACAGACTTAAGAGTAAAAACATGCAGAAGTAGTCATCTTGAATTGTTTGGATTTGGGGGATTGATATTTTCTACCCAGTTGTCCACCTAAAAGGGGATAAAGAAAGTTGACTCGTGTGAAAGAGAAACTCGATGTTTTCTACTTGTTACAATATCATTCAATTCAAAATCAGCCTATAATAGAGCAGTATTTTAGAAATCCTTTATTATTACTTTTCTGGGAAGACCTTGAAAAATAAAAAGAAATGTTAAGCATAGTCTTTCCCGTCATGAAGTGTTTTGCTTGGATTTGATGTGATGTGATTTTGTGGCAAAGCCTGAATATGTGATATTTTCATTCAGCAAGACCTGGAAGTATGAGTAGAAAGTTAAGAAATTTTATTCTATTAAATTTTTGCTGTATCTTCTGATTTTCTTAAAGAGCTTTAGAATGGTTTCTATACCCTTTGTATCACTGCATTGTTCCATAATTCGATTGTGTCTGGGTGGACAACTGAAGTGGAGGCTTCTGATAGTCTCACTGACCAGGCCCAGTGCAACGGGTTTGTCTGAAAATGCTGGAAAGTCTGGTGCTTGGAGAGGGTGCCATTGTCTCTTGTACATAAGGTCATGACGTGTCTATGTCAAAAGTTCTTATATATTTTTTTTATAAGCTGAAAGAAGGTCTATTTTTATGTTTTTAGGTCTATGAATGGAACGTTGTAAATGCCTGTCAAACAATAAAAAATATTGAAAAGTGAAAAAAAAGAAATTAGCTGCATGCAGTAATAATAATAATAATTTCTTCACTTTCCTGTATTCCTCCCCTTCCCATTTCATTTTTTTTTATCTTAGTGGATGTAACGTGTGTTTAATGAGAGAAGAATCTCTGTCCTTTGTGCTTTTTACAATTTTATTTTTGGTAAGGAAAAGCTTGAAATGTGAAATTAGTTCATTTCTCGAAATTCTCTAGTTGGAAAAAAATGCTATCCTTTAACAATAACATTATTCTGCCTTTAAAGTATGGAAGGTAAGAAGTAATCATGCGTATTCATAGTACTGCACATTAAATGGATTGTGTTTGCAATTTTCAAAGTTACATGCTTCTTTTTTTTTTGGTAATGTCTCTGCTTTTTTAATATAAATTCATATATTTTAATTGGAGGCTAATTACTTTACAATATTGGTTTTGCCATACATCAACATGAATCTACCACAGGTATATATATGTGTTCCCCTTCCTGAACACCCCCTCCCACCTCCCTCCCCATCCCATCCCTCTGGGCCATCCCAGTGCACCAGCCCCGAGCATCCTGTATCATGCATCGAACCTGCACTGGTGATTCATTTCACATATGATATTATACATGTTTCAATGCCATTCTCCCAAATCATCCCACCCTCACCCTTTCCCACAGAGTCCAAAAGACTGTTCTATACATCTATGTCTCTTTTGCTGTCTCGCATACAGGGTTATTGTTACCATCTTTCTAAATTCCATATATATGCATTAGTATACTGTACTGGTGTTTTTCTTTCTGGCTTACTTCACTCTGTATAATCGTCTCCAGTTTCATCCACCTCATTATAACTGATTCAAATGTATTCTTTTAAATGGCTGAGTAATACTCCATTGTGTATATGTAGCACAGGTTTCTTATCCATTCATCTGCTGATGGACATCTAGGTTGGTTCCATGTCCTGGCTATTATAAACAGTGCTGCGATAAACACTGTGGTACACAGGACTCTTTCAATTCTGTAAGGTGAAAAGACAGCCTACTATTGTTTTATTTGGACATGATAAGAAGAACTTGGCAGTGGTATAGAGCCAGACAGATTCAAAGTTTCAAATTATGATGCCACACTTTACCAGCTTTGTCATCTTAGTTTAAATACTTGGAAACTGATTTTCTAATCTATAAAATGGAAATAATAGTAATTATAAGACTGGAGGTGAAAATTATAAGATGATTGGCAATTAAGTACACACACATTTCATTGCAGTCTGCCTATATCAAGGGCATGTATGTGCTACTCCCTCTTATACTTACTTGTTTAGTTCTTCCTACTATCATGTGGCTACTAATCCTGCTTAATGTGTTTCTTTTGTGGTCCTCCATGAAGTTCATGAAAAAAAAATGTCTAAAGTGGATATACTAGTTAAGAAAAAGAGTTACTGGCAGGCACAAAAAGCCATAGTCCAGGGCATTTGCCTCATTTACCTTTTTAAAAAAAAATTATTTTGGGGGCACACAGCATGCAGGATCTTAGGTTCCCCAACCAGGGATCGAACCCACAACCCCTGCATTGGAAGCCCAGAGTCTTAACCACTGCACTTCCAGGGAAGTCCTATTGCCCTACTTATGTTTTTTATTTTAAAAAAGATTTATTTATACATTTTGTTTTTTTGGCTGTGGTGGTTCTTCATTGCTGCATGTGGGCTTTCTCTAGTTGTGGCCAACAGGGGCTACTCTTCATTGTGGTGTACGGGCTTCTCACTGTGGCAGCTTCTCTTGTTGCAGAACACAGGCTCTAGGTGCACAGGCCTCAGTAGTTGTGGCTTGCAGGCTTAGTTGCTCCTTGGTATGTGGGAAAATTTTTGACAAAAGCAAACTCCTCATAAATCATCTCATTAAATAATTGCTAAGTTTTTTACCCCACATTTTGTGCAATTAGGTGTAAATGAAATAAATGTGAAGAAATAAGAAGACATAGAGACAGGAAGGAAGTCCTAGACTGGAGGTCTAGTTAAATAAATTATGGTATATCTGTACAGCAGAACATTATGCAGCATTAACCATAATGTTTTAGAAGACTAATGACATGAGACATTTTTCATGATGTGTTAAGTGGGAAAAAAGCTAATTATAAAACATTGTCTATGTAATGATCATGATTTCTTGGAAAACATAATTATATATGCTTTAAATCAACTGGAAAAAATGTCCACAAACTTGTTTATGATGGTCATCTCTGCTGGGTAGTGAGTACATGAAACCTACATTACTTTTGTAAATTTAGAATATTATTTTCAGAGAAAGGAAGAAAATGATAGTATTAATTCTCATACTAAACTTTTGGATTCACAGGTAAAAAAACTATTATTAATACTTAGTGGTTTACAATTTGTCTTTTAATTTTCCCCTTTGCCTGACACAAAGAATTAAGAAATGTTACTGAATAATGATATTTCAAAGTATAAAGAAGAAAATAACTTTGTAAGACTGTTCAAATTTTTCTATTTTCTATTGATTTAGAATGGTAGGGAAAAAAATCTCAGCCCAAGATCTCATGTGCAAATTGGTAAGCATATTTATTTGTTTCTGAATAATTTCTTTGAAAATTTCAAGTCAATATCCAATTTTACTACTACCTATTGCTCCTTGGTACCAAATATAACACATGGGTCTCTGTCATAAAAATGATGGCAGGTGAAGACAAGTAAAAGAAAAGCAGCTCGATATATACCAGTGTAGGTTTTCAACTCACAATGGGTCTTGGCCTATTCAGTTCCTAACTCTACTGAGCTTTTGTAAATGAACAAAAGTTGTCACGAAGGAGCACTTTGCCCCAATCCAGTTACGGTAAAATCTTTGAGGTAATTACCACACATCCTTTATCTTCTTTGGTGCTATGAAATGCTGGAAACAGAAAGTGGCGTAAGACATAAGATAGCAAGGTCATAGGTAAAATTTGCTTTGAGGTCAACTCGTTATCGATTTTGGGACCTAGATTCCTTTCTGCTTCTGTTGCCCTTGACAGATATGTTCTTGCTTCAGGCTTATTCAGCTACAGCAGTGGATTATAGACAGACAGCATGAAGCACATATGTTTCAGTCCTTCATTCAGACAATAAGCAATTCTCGAGAAAAACACAGTGCTAGCACTGCAGAGGTTATACAGGAGACTAAGACATAAACTCACTCTCATGGAGTTTGTTCTGGTAAATGAGATAAGACATACATAAACAGAACTTACTTTATGAGGATAGCAAATGAGATATCCTACTAGAAAGGAACAAACAAGGTTATGTTCAGCTGGTGGAAGTGAGTGAAAGTCGCTCAATCATGTCCAGCTCTTTGCGACCCCATGGATGTACAGTCCATGGAATTCTCCAGGTCAGAATACTGGAGTGGGTAGCCTTTCCCTTCACCAGGGGAACTTCCCAACTCAGGGATCAAACCCAGGTCTCCCGCATGGCAGGTGGATTCTTTACCAGCTGAGCCACAAGGAAAGCCCATCTTCCTGACCCAGGAATCAAACCGGGATCTCCTGCATTGTGGGCAGATTCCTTACCAGTTAAGCTATGAGGGAAGCCAGTGGAAATGGAGGTAAATAGGGAAAAGAGTTGTGAAGTTGCGTTTCACTTATGACCCAAAGTATGGGGAGCATTTTGGCATAAGTAGATGAATGCAATGAGCACATGTAATAATAAGCACTTTAGTTTGCAATGTGTATATTTGTTTCTGGTGTATTTGTAAAGGCTTAGTCACTCCAACAAAATGACCCAACAGAGAAAATTATTGCATTCTCATGAGACAGTCCAAGGTGGGTGAGCAGATACCTCTGCTGCACACTGTCATGCCAAGACCCAGATTCATCTCTTCATGTTATTCTATCATCCCTAGGACCACTGTTGTCATCCAGATAGTTGAAACTGCTCCTACCACATCTTAAGGCCAGCAGGAAAGAATGGAGATGTATACTTGCAGTGTGTTAATGCTTCCATTGGTAAGCACATGGTCTCCTGGCTGAAATGAGGCTGGGAAATGTGGTCTCTGGCTGGATAGTCGTGTGATTTCTATAACTGTTGTTCAGTTGCTAAGTCATATCCGACTCTTTGCAACCCCATAGGCCGAAGCACACCAGGCCTTCCTGCCCCTCACCATCTCCTGGAGTTTTCCCAAGTTCATCTTCATTGAATTGGTGATGCTATCCAACCATCTCATTCTCTGTCATCCTTTTTTTCTGCCTTCAGTCTTTCCCAGTATCAGGGTCTTTTCCAGTGAATCAGCTCTTTGCATCAGGTGGCCAAAGTATTGGAGCTTCAGCTTTAGCATCAGTCCTTCCAATGAGTATTCATGGTTGATTTCATTTAAGATTGACTGGTTTGATCTCCTTGCTGTCCAAGGTACTCTCAAGAGTCTTCTCTAATACCACAGTTTGAAAGTATAATTTCTTTGGCACTCGACCTTCTTTATGGTCCAACTCTTACATCCATATATGACTACTGGAAAGACCATAGCTTTGGCTATACAGACCTTTGTTGGCAAAGTGATGTCTTTGCTTTTTAATACACTGTCTAGGTTTGTCTTCCCTGGTGGCTCAGAGGTTAAAGCATCTGCCTCCAATGCGGGAAACCCGGGTTTGATCCCTGGGTCAGGAAGATCCCCTGGAGAAGGAAATGGCAACCCACTCCAGTATTCTTGCCTGGAGAAGCCCATGGACGGAGGAGCTTGGTAGGCTACAGTCCACGGGGTCACAAAGAGTCAGACACGACTGAGTGACTTCACTTTCACTTTCACTAGGTTTGTCATAGCTTTTCTGCTAAGAAGCAATCATCTTCTAATTTCTTGGCTGCACTCATCATCCGCAGTGATTTTAGAGCCCACAAAGAGGAAATCTGTCACTGCTTCCACCTTTTCCCCTTCTATTTGCCATGAAGTGATGGGACCAGATGCCCTGATCTTGAAGGAAGAAAGAGAAAACAGACTTTGGTGAATAGAGCTGGTGGTCCTCACCACAGCTATGATTCTTATTGCACATTGCAATATTACTACCAGGCCATAAATGGACCATAGGAATCTGAGATGGCTAGTCCATCTCACTATGCAGTGCAGTGAATTTTCTATTATTTAAGTGGCTCAAGTCCAAGATATTCTTGTCACTATTTCTATGGAATAAGGTCTAAAACATTTCCATGCCTAGCTCAAGCTATCACTGAGTAAACTTCCTTAACTGCTTAAATCTCATATCTTTGCTCCTAATTATTAGGCTGTGAAGTGCAGTGGGTTATAAAAGAGTGAATTACAAAACCAGTGCATCTACCTGCACTGAATGCTCTGCTCTTTTGATTAATTCATTTCACAATAGAGTGGCAAGGGCAGATTGGTTGAAATGTTTTATTCTATACTAAATTCTTCTCCTTTCCTTTTAAAAATCACTTACAGTAAAAAAATCTTTAGCAGTTCATTTTGAAGTTTCAAGTAATAGTTCTATTTTGTGAAATATTTTATAGTAAATTAAATGGATAATAATAAATGTCATGGGATGTTTATAGTTTTCACAATATGTACTTTTCTAGTTGTTCTAATTTTTCATGGTCATCTTAGATAAGAAATAGCACATCATCTTATCCAAGCCTGGGAATCATACCAATTGAGTGCTGTGCAGAAATGTCTGTTTTTAAGCAACTTTTCATTCTGTATCCTGTTGACATAATGATTTATTTGTAACTCAGAAATGGAAGGACAAGAAGCCACCTGTCTTTAGTGATCACTTCTCTTATGGAATTTTAATTGCTGTGCTAATTCAGTCTTGACATTAGACAGGCAACTAAATCATAAGTACAAGATATTAATAAATGACAAATAAGGGAAATCTTTAGTAGGTCTCCAGTAAGTCTGTTTTATCTTAATGTGTTGAGAAATTTGAAAATTAGAAGGAAATAAGAGCATATTTATGAAATTTGATAAATTAAATCTGCTGTGCCACAGATGTTGTTCTAGATGTTGTAGAGGGTTATATAAAGGAGGAAGAGTAAATTCAGCCTTTGGTTAATCTTTGCTTTCATCAAACAGAAGACAACATACACGTAATCAAAAAGACAAGGCAATATAAGTACAGGTCATATCGGAAGAAAAGAACTGGGCTGTAAGGCAGGTGATATGGCTTTCAGGATATTCACCACCTGAGTATGTGACCCTGAGAAGGTTTCTGCTACTCTCTAGACCTTAGTTTCCCCACCTGCAATATGAGGGAGTTACATTAAGTTGACTATGGTCCCATAGAAATTATGTGGTTATTTGACTTATATACCTATATACTTAATGGAAACTACCTACTGATCATGAGAGAATAGAGAACATTGAAGGAAAGCAAGTGTGAGAAGTTCATATTCCCAGTAATAAGAGTTAATGGAGAAATTTTATCTAAGATATTTCGAGTGATTGTTTTCAGTGACCTTCAAGAACCCTTCTAATGCAAGGACTTTATGATTATTATTGGGAAAAAGTGAGATTGCTCTGTTCTCTCTGAAACCCCTAGAAGATATAAATTGGATGCCATTTTCACATCTGAATCTCTACTCATCAGACAAAGAGAACCCAAATGGAAAGAATAAAAATTGAAGATCTGTGTCGGTTCAACACTGAACATGGAGAGCAGGAGTGGTTCTCTGACTTTAGATAAGATAATAAACTGTAATTTATGTAATCAGAATAAGATAAGACATAAAAATAATGTATGACTAACTAAAAAGTATAAGTAAAAGTCAAGCAGGAAGAGAAATGAGTTATCTGATACAGGGAAGAAGTGAAATGAAAATGATGGGCTGCATGTCAAAAAGTGAAATCAGGACAGAAACACTAGGACAAAAATACATTGACCGACATATGAAAAAGGAATCGGACTGGCATATTTTAAATTCATATGGCCCAGAATCATCCACATTAATTCAAAGCCTTGAAGCTTGAGAATTTCATGGTGCTTGTGCATGAGAGAGAGTTGAGATTAGTAGTAATTAAAGAGGGGGAAGAAGTTTCTTACACTTATATAGGCCAGAAACATTTTCTCCTACTCTCAGGTATTATGTTCTCTTGCCTATTTCCTGAAAAAGACTTAGTATTGGAAAAGTTTTAGGTATAACACTCTGTAATAAAGAAAGAATTAGAGCTTAAGACTCTAGATGTCAAACCATTGAGAGCCTACGATCTAGTATCATTTCTGAATTCAGGTCTACATTCTGCCAGTGACATCAATGACATGTCAAGCCTTTAGCCAAGTCACTAAACATATCTATACAAGTTTTCTCATATAGTCAATAGGGATGGCTACATCATGGAGTTGAATATCATAAGAATCAGTAGAGGATATATCACTTTGAAATTTTTAAGGCACTATAAAAATTTACCAGTTTCTTGTACCTTATTATTTGCTG
>SJYV01020066.1:0-33850 GCA_006410875.1 Neotragus pygmaeus
TTTTTTTTTTTTTAACAGTGGATCACTTACCCATTATAAGGAAGAGATTAGGGTACAATCTCTGGGATGAGGAGCCAGGAGCTCCTTAAACAATGAGGATCAGTCTGGAAAAGGAGGGCTCGGTACTTTTGTGGGCTCTATATTACTGTGCCTTGGCTCCGTGTTTCCAAGGAGTGCATGTCATCAACTAGTTCTTAACATATCTCATGTGTTTGCTTTTTTAATGCATTTATTTGGTTGTGCTGAGTCTTAGTTTTGGCATGCAGGACCTTACTTGTGGCATGTGGGATCTAGTTCCCTGACCAGGGATCAAACCCAGGTCCCCTGTGTTGGAGGCAGAGAGTCTTAGACACTGGACCACCAGGGAAGTTACCCCCAGCCCCATGTTTTTCTTTTTTTTTAAATTCAAGTTTGTACTTAATGTTTCATTTTTTTTAATGAATATTTGTTGATTTTCAAATAAAAGTATAGCTGAGGTGTGATGCTTATTTTTTAAATTAATTTATTAATTGGACAATAATTACTTTACAGTATTGTATTGGTTTCTCCCATATGTCTGCATGAATTTGCCATACACTAACATGAATGAACTGTGGTATTTAAATGTAAAATAAGCCTGTTCCTCAAGAAGAAAGAAATTCAGAATTAGTTTTATTATCTCTGGAATCTTTCTAGTATTCCTACTATTGTGAAGCAGTTTTTTTTTTTTTTTAAATGCTATAAAATTACATGAATCCTGAATATACTGACTTCTGTCTTGCTGTCAAGATGGAAAACTAACATGAAGAGAAGTCAAGAATATGGAGGGTGTGTGTAGCAGAAAATGAGGATTTCTGTTGGTTATCCCCATGGAAAGACTTCCTTATATTTAGCCTAGATGCTAAAAATAGGGCTGTGCTACTTTCAATATCACATTTTGGCAGTGCTTCTGAAAAACGTGAGAAATTAGCTGACAAATATTGTCGACACCATGCTTAACATGAGGGTGGGGGGAAAGTGTATGTGCTGGGAGGGATGCTCTGTTTAGATTCCTGCTTAATGAGAAAAGGTCAGTCTGAAACTCATTGCTGATATTAAAGCATAATTTCTCTGAAGGACTTGGCATCTCTTGAATAAGAAGTTTGACCTTTTCAAGGAACAATAATTGGAAGACCTCATTTTATTGATAATACTTTGATTACAAAGAAACATAAACCCATACTAACAACTTCCTTGGTAGCTCAGATGGTAAAGAATCTGCCTGCAATGCAGAAGACGTGGGTTTGTTCCCTGGGTGGAGAAGATCCCCTGGAGAAGGAAATGGCAACCCGCCCCAGTATTCTTGCCTGGAGAATCCCATGGACAGAGGAGCCTGGTGGACTACTGTCCCTGGGATCGCAGAGTTGGACACGACTCAGTGAACTAACATTTTCACCTTCAAACACATACTAAATGATGAAGCCTACTTAATAATTGACTTATACTTGTTTCTGCCCTGGTCAGCTTTCATGTCCAAAAGCTTGTCTGACTCTGGNACTACTGTCCCTGGGATCGCAGAGTTGGACACGACTCAGTGAACTAACATTTTCACCTTCAAACACATACTAAATGATGAAGCCTACTTAATAATTGACTTATACTTGTTTCTGCCCTGGTCAGCTTTCATGTCCAAAAGCTTGTCTGACTCTGGGGTCTCCTGAGAGTCTTTTTACCAGCAGTGTTCAGTGAAGGCATATTACTTCTTTTCCCTCACCCAAAGTCAGTTTTAAAAGGAGTAAGGAATGGAGAATTCCAGAATAGCATCTACTTCTGCTTCATTGATTATGCTAAAGTCTTTGACTGTGTGGATCACAACAAACTGTGGAAAATTATTAAATAGGTGGGAATACGTATCACCTAACCTGCCTCCTGCAAAATCTGTATTCAGGTCAAGAAGCAACAGTTAGAATCGGACATGGGACAACAGGCTGGTTCAAAATTGGAAAATAGTACATCAAAGCTGTATATTGTTACCCTGCTTATTTAAATATGCAGAGTCCATCATACGAAATGCTGGGCTGGATGAAGCACAAGCTGGAATCAAGATTGCTGGGAGAAATATCAATAACCTCAGATNCAACTGTTTTCAGATCCTGGACAGCAGGCCATGCAGGGCTAAGTTCCTAGAGTGAAGATGGATACACAAGTCCATCTGAAGACTCCCGGCTGTCTGCCTTCAGGCAATTTCCATGCTGCAGGTATAGGGAGGGGAACCCAGATGCATCCCAGCAAAGCCCTGATCTGAGAACACAGGTGAGCCAGGGAGTGCAGGTGTTATGTGTGGGGCAGGGGATAGAAAAGAGAGAGCTACTCAGACAGAAACAATTATTACAAGTGCCTAATGAGCCCGCTGAGTTTCTGTCATCTGATCACACACAGGTGAAATTCCACAAGGCTGGGCAGGAACAACTTCTGAGGAAAGAATTATTACTGTAGACCTATGCATTGGGTGGAACTGGATGCCATGATCTTAGTTTTCTGAACGTTGAGCTTTAAGCCAACTTTTCCCACTCATCTCTTTCACTTTCATCAAGAGGCTCTTTAGTTCCTCTTCACTTTCTGCCATAAGGGTGGTGTCATCTGCATATCTGAGGTTGTTGATATTTCTCCCAGCAATCTTAATTCCAGCCTGTGCTTCCTCNAACTGATGTTTTTGAACTGTGGTGTTGGAGAAGAGTCTTGAGAGTCCCTTGGACTGTAAGGAGATCCAAGCCCATCCTAAAGGAAATCAATCCTGAATGTTCATTGGAAGGACTGTTACTGAAGCTGAAGCTCCAGTAGTTTGGCCACCTGATGTGAAGAGCTGACTCACTAGAAAAGCCCCTGATGCTGGGAAAGATTGAACAGGAGGAGAAGGGGACGACAGAAGATGAGATGGTTGGATGGCATCACCCACTCGATGGACCTGAGTTTGAGCAAGGTCTAGGAGTTGGTGATGGACAGGACGCCTGGCGTGCTGCTGTCCTTGGGGTCACAAAGAGTCGCACATGACTGAGTGACTGAGCAACAACAAGGAATGGAGAGTGGAAATCAAGAAAAGGGGAATGTCATAGTCCAGCTGGTTTCTCATCTTTTTCTTTGGCTGGATTTCTTTCTTTCTTTTTTTCTGGTAATCTTTTGAAGGGATGTTCTGCACTCAGTCCTGTTTAAAACTGTCATCATGTTTATAATTTATCTTCGCAGTCTCCTTTCATGTCTTTCTCTTTAAGTTTCATGGGTGTGTTCTGTTGGTCATGTAGTTCTCAGGTCTACATGTGATTGTAATTAACTGAGACTCTGCTGTGTGAAAGTGCTTATGAGGAAAAAGTCTTTTCTCCAGTATTTTATGGTCTTTCTATATGCTGCTTTTTTATAAAGAAATATCTGTCTTCTATCTTCGAAATTGATCCTGCCACAGTGTAATGAAGTCAACATGGAGAAACCCAAACTTTAAATGTGGTTCTTTTACAGAAAATGTTTATGTTCAGGGGATTATGTTTTCAGATATGTTCTTCAAATTCCTTCCCCTTGAAATACTCCTGCGCCTCTGTAATAAATGCTGTGTACATGCATGCCAAGTCGCTTCCGTCATGCCCGATTCTTTTGTGACCCCATAGACTGCAGCCCACCAGGCTTCTCTGTCCATGGGGTTCTCCAGGCAAGAATACTGGGGTGGGTTGCCATTTTCCCTTCCAGGGATCTTCTCCACCCAGGGATCAAACCTGCATGTCTTCTATCTCTTGCATTGGCATTTATGTTTCCCTCATTTACCACTAGCATCACACGGGAACTTTAAATCAATGCTACTTGATGGGTAATCAACAATAAGGGAAGAGGAACCTGATTTTGAAAGAAATGTATGCACGTGTGGGGATTGACCCTTCCAGCTTCTTTCTGCTCTCAGTCTTCTGCTTGGTATACAAACCTAGCCACTCTTGATAGCTTCATTGAAAACCACCCACTCCAGAGGGAAGACTGATGAAGTATTCTTAGGCATTCAGGTATCAACCTGTCAGACACAAGTACTTCTGAAAGGGTTGCCCAGAAGAACAGCAGCAGTCGTACAGTGAATAAGAGGGAGATGCAGGAGGATGAAGTGGAGCGTAATGTAGTACAGGCCAGAAGAGACGCTAGCCACGAGCCAAGATAGAGATGGGAGGGGGAGGAGTGACTGGGTTCGGTCTATAGTTACCAGGCACCTAGTCTAAAGATACTCCGTTTATTTTTAGCACAAGAAATGGCCAGAGATCAAGCCAGATGGATCTGAGACGATGCATGTCTCATCGGTGGATAGTGATCTATTGGTCATGTGCCATAGGGGCCTTCTGTTCAGAACTTGTGTGTGTAGGATGGCTTTAAAAAGTGTAATAACAGAGAATTACCTCCCAGCGTGACTGTTAAGGTTACTTCTGTTATTTCTGGACCAGGAAAAGTCACAAGGGTCACATAATCCAGTGAGTTGAACAAAGGAGAGAAGTTAAAATGAAGAGATGTAATGAAATTTGTAATTTAGGCACATCTAATGTATTTCCAGGCATAGTATTGTATNTTAAGGTTACTTCTGTTATTTCTGGACCAGGAAAAGTCACAAGGGTCACATAATCCAGTGAGTTGAACAAAGGAGAGAAGTTAAAATGAAGAGATGTAATGAAATTTGTAATTTAGGCACATCTAATGTATTTCCAGGCATAGTATTGTATATTAAAAAAAGAAGGAGGGGGGGAAAGAAAGTTTTTAATTAAAGTAAAACGGAAGTTTGCCAGGATACAAAATAAGACCTCATACCACTTTTTGTCTCTTCTTCCATTTGAGGTTCTCTAGATTTTTGCCCCTAATCACCCAGAGCAATCTGAGATTAATGATGTATTTGCTAGAAGTAGTCTCAGAGGTTGTGTACAGAGTGCTGTGGAGTATGAATGAGAATGTCTGGATGTGCAGACAGGAAGAACACGTATAATAAGAATGAAATGTTATGCCTGAGAGTTCTAGTTCTCAAACAGTATTTAGCATTTCATTTTGAATTGCAGTCCTCCAGAATATCCCTTCGTAGTCTAAACACACTACAGAAAATCTTCATCACCATCATTATCCTCATCATCACCTGTAGCATCTACCCCATGCTGGGCATAATGGATATTTACATACTAATTTTCACAATATCCATATGTAGGTGTGCTAGGATTATCCCCATAACACAGATGAAGACATTGATAGCCAGAGGTTATATAACCCACCTAAGGCTACATAGCTAGTGACAGCCATGTGTGTGTGCATACATACATGTTCATGCCATATAACTGAGGGAATACAAATTTAACATTTTTGAAGGTTTGGGAAAAAGCCTTTTGAAATTTCCCAAGATCTAATTTCTGGAGAAGCCTCGTTATTCCTGTTGCAGTATCATTGGGCATGCATATACACAAAGAAGGATATAAGGTATACATGAGAATCAGGAACTTTTTCCCCCATTCCTGATATATTTCCATCTTCATAGTTAAGTGGAGATTTTGTTTGTTTGTTTGGTTTCAAACAAAATGCTTGAGTACTTTATTCTTTGAAAAAAGTTACAGTATTTTCACAGGTATATAAAAATCCACAGAATGTTTGAGTTCTCTGAAAGCAGAGACTCTGTCATTTATTTATGCACAATTTGCATTTAATGCATATATGTCAAGTAGAAAGTACAGTGGAAGCTTTGACTCTAACATCATTTCACTTCTTTAAGGATATGTAGCATAAGTTTATTGGGCATAAAATTAAACATGCTTTTTAGCTGTGTTACTCATTTCCTTTATATAACCTCCTCTTCATTTTTTAATTTTTTTGTCAATTTCATTGGTTGATTTTTTTTTTAAAGAAGTAACCTTCAAGATTTTGTGAAAATTTGAGCTTCTTCTTTTATTTTGATCAGTGTTTGCTTTATAGTGATATACCATGTTTCTAGGTGAATAAATGTTTAATCCATTTTCTTCGAATTCTGTTATGTTTAACATTTACATTGATAAGTTGCTGTTTGCTTTTTATTGGTATTTGCCAGTATAAATATCATAAAATATAAATAACATCAATATATATTATATAATATGATGTATTATCCCTTTACTTTCAGGTTTTCTGTTGTTTTTTGTTGTTTATTATATTTAGCCTTTATCTTGGAAAGAGTGTGAGTTTGATTTTATTTTGTAAACTGAAAATTTGCATTTTTAAAAGAGATTTTAACATATGTTTATTAATTATTGTTATGATTGGATGTACTTTCTATTTACCAGTTTATTATGTGTGAGACAACGGGCACATTATAGTTTGTATATCATGTTATATATTAAAATGTACTTTTTCGTGGACCATTTTCTATGTTTCATTGTTAATCGGCTATGCCCCGGTACAAAATAAAAAATTTTTAAAGTATGTAGTTTCTGTCCTCAGTGTGTGGAAAAGAGAAAGGAAATACGGTCTTAGAATATATCCAAGAGCGTCTCTTCTATCCCATGTTCTTTCCCTTTGTTCTTCCTTGGCTGACCTTCTTCATTCTCTATTCAGATCTTATTTGCAAGTATCACTTACTGTGGCCTATCTTGAGCAGACATTAAGGGCCCCCTCTATGTCCTCAGACACTGCCCAGTAGTGTTCCTAATTACAACTTCCTGTACTGTCATTACACATGTCCTGGTTTTTTCCCACCTACATCTGTTTCCTTGAATTCTGTGTCCTTACTGATTAGTGTCACTAAACTCCAGAGCTTTCTTTGGGCACCTGATGTGAAGAGCCGACTCATTGGAAAAGACCCTGACTCTGGGAAGGATTGAAGGCAAAAGGAGAAGAGGGCAGCAGAGGATGACATGGTTCGATAGCATCACTGACTCAACGGACATGAGTCTGAGGAAACTCCAGAATCTAGTAAAGGACAGGGAAGCCTGGCATGCTGTAGTCCACGGGGTAGTAAAGAGCGGAACACAATTTAACGACTGAACAACAGCAATAAAATGACTAGTGTAGTGCCTGGAAGATAATGAGTTGAGAAATACAGGGTGAACAATGAATGAATGCTAAATTCTGCTCTGTATTCTCAGCAGTTACCAGCTGGCATGCAATAAAAACTCAGTTAAAGGAATCTGAACTGTTATCATCATGGCTACAACCATGTACAGGTTTATGAATGTGTCAAAAGCTTATAATTCCTCAACAATTGAAACCTGATAATGGAGCATAAATAATCATGGTCACTGGTTTTTACAGAGTGATTAAATCATAAAATTGTTACCGCCAATAAATAATATTAGGAAAATTTGTATAGCAACTCTACATGTTTCTTTAGAAGTTTTATGTAGCTCATAATATAAACAGAAAAAGCATTAAAAGAAAATATACAATTGTGTGCAAATTCAACTTGGGATATTTGGAAAAATTACAGTATAAGTTGCTATCTAGGGATATTTCTTTTTAAAATAAATCTGGATGTATTTGTCTTGATTTATAACTTTGGAAGTATTTGCATTGATTTAGAAAGTAAATCCTTATAAAGTTTTATAAAATAAATATTTTTTCAAATATATTCAAGAATGCTGAGAATCTGAAAATTATCTTTTAATGAATATAGTTATGAGAAGTATAAATACATCCAATGATTAATTTTATTAGAATGATCTGTTTGTAATATTTGTATGTCATACAAAATAAATAACCATCACCTTCATTTCCTCTTGAAAAATGCAGGTAATTGAATTTGTATCTGGATTGGTTAACTGTATGTGTGTGTGCTTTTAGTTGAAGTTAAGGTATATATATTTTAGGTAAGGTTTCTTCTTATTCCACTTAAGAAATACATATTCAATGTGAGAATTAGGCATTTAACAAATTAGCAAATTGTGGGCATAAATTCTTTCTAATGCACAGATATGTTTAACATAAGATAGATAGAATCTGGAGTAATGATTCAACTGTGGTTAAAATGGAGGGTGGAGGAACGTGCAGCTGCATACACTAAAAAATCCACCCACTTGTCTGATATTTGCTTAGTTCAGAAAGTAGTGATGACTTTGAAATAGAAAAATATTGATTCATTGTTTTATAGCCAAAGGGATGTTAATACGTTTTCCTTTTTTTCTTCTAGCATACTGATTTATGTCAGTACATGGACAAGCACCCTGGGGGGCTGCATCCAGATAATGTGAAGGTAGGAAAAGATCTTTTAAGTCAAGGCTTAGCATTCTTCATGTGCATTTTTTGAACCAAAATCTAATCCCTCTACTATATATATATTTTTAATTGTGTAAAGAGAAGTGATTCTGAAGTGAACCATAGTCATTGCTTTGACAATGAAAGCCATGCTTTGACATTAAATATTTTCATTGGAGTATTATTATTTAAACTGTACCCTATTTTTCCTTCATGGAGAACCATTTGCCAGTAATGAGAGGGATCTACTGGAATCCTGCCAAAACTATGTTTTCAGTAGAGAGGAATCTCCAGTCGCTATAGCTTAGAGCGTCATACTGAAGTACCAATTGGTTTCAAGATAATATATTATTATGATCCAAAATAGTGTTACGATGAGTTCATGGTACATATTTTTTCATTTGTTTGTATAAACAGATAAAAATGATTTTTCCTTCAGTTTTCTTTTATTTCTTTCACCAGATATTGGATTACTATGTGTAAAAAAGAATTAAACTTTTCTAAGTTTTGACCTAGCAACCATTTTGGAAAATTTTCCCCATATTTCAAACTTAAAAGAGGAGATTATTTTCTTGGCATATGTTAGGGAGTTAGAAGATACTAAAGTTTATCAGTAGGCTTAATGATGTGCTTACATTTTGGTTTTGAAAATGGCTACATTTCAGGATCCCGAGAACCCATTTAGTGATATAAATGCATTTGAAGTATCACTATTTGTCTCGTTTTCATCGCATTCATTATCTGCACCTTTCCTGCAGCGTGGCATGGTTTTTCTGTTGTACTTTTCCCTTTGCTAGTAGAGGTAGATTTCACATACAGCTTTGCATGTGTTCGTTTCTGCGGGGGGCGCTCTGCAGAAAGAGAGAGGCAGTGGAACTTCCCTCAGCAAAGCCGAGGGGTCCTGAGGAAAGGTGAGTCTGCTGTCTGCCAACCCAGCCCCTGGGCGAGCGAGTGAGAGACAATCAGAAACGACAGGGGTTCTGTCTGAGCAGTTCCGCTTTATTGTTGCAGGCTCCCAGCTTATATAGACAAGCAGGGGGTTTTAGGAGGGACTTTCCATAGTTGCTCCAATCACGTTAAAGGTCAAATCATCATGCGCCTTCATTATAACAGGAGTCTATGGTGATCACGCACTGTTTATGTGCTCGGAAATCAACAGAGCCAATCAAACACTTTGACAAACAACATAGATCACGCCCCCATCTCTTCTGCCAGGTGCCATCTTAGTTTCCAACCACAAAGCTAGCCCCTTTCGTTTTAAGGTTTCCCATTTAGGGCCCCACACATTTCTTTTTGCTTTATAAAAATACTATTTTATTGTATGCAGTTTCTTATTTTTTTGATATCTAGTTAATGGGTTTTCTTTATTAATTAGAATTAGTGATGTCAGTTATAATGAATTTAATTGAGTCATTTGCCCACATGGTGGTACCTGACAAAAGGATATTTTCTCTATATTCCCTAGGACTGACTAACCAGTCATTAAAACTTTTGCCATTCTGATGAGTAAAAATGAAATGTTTTTACCTTGGCATTTTCTGGACTGCTAGTGACATTGGGCATCTTTTCATGTTTCTTGACCATTTGTAATTCTGCCATTACAATTTGCCTGTTCTTATATGTTCAGTTTTCTATTGCATTGTTCTTTTCTTAATAAATTGAAGGCTATTTTTAATATTTGTAACAGTAATGATGGGGCTTTTTAAGGTGATCACTTTTGTTATGCAATTTTAAAATGTGGGAAACTAGGAACTCTGGCTGCTGCCGCTGCTAAGTCGCTTCAGTCGTGTCTGACTCTGTGCGACCCCACAGACGGCAGCCCACCAGGCTCCCTGTCCCTGGGATTCTCCAGGCAAGAACACTGGAGTGGGTTGCCATTTCCTTCTCCAATGCAGGAAAGTGAAAAGTGGAAGTGAAGTCGCTCAGTCGTGTCCGACCCTCAGCGACCCCATGGACTGCAGCCCACCAGGCTCCTCTGTCCCTGGGATTCTCCAGGCAAGAACACTGGAGTGGGTTGCCATTTCTGGCAAGACATTCTTTTTAAAATAAATACTAGAATCAGTATGGTACTTGAAGTATTTGTTGACTTTTTTCATACATGTCCTTTTTCATTGTTGTGACTTTTTGTTTTATTAAATTTTTATTTAGATTCAGTTTTTTGACTATTCGCTTTTCTTAAACTTCTGTAATCCAATTGACATAGATAGATTTTTAGTGGTTGCATTGGGCAAGAAATTTTAACAGGCTAAGAGATTTTTTATTAATCTTATTTAATACTAATTAATAGTATTATTAATTACAATACTAATGTTTAATGACCACAGTTTTTTTTTTTAACATCAAACATCACCGACTTGATGGACCTGAGTTTGAGTAAACTCCGGGAGTTGGTGATGGACAGGGAGGCCTGATGTGCTGCGATTCATGGGGTCACAAAGAGTCGGACACGACTGAGTGACTGAACTGAACTGAATGTTTAATGACCACAATTTTTTTTTAACATCAAAACATCTCATCTCATTACTACATTTAATGNAGGCCTGATGTGCTGCGATTCATGGGGTCACAAAGAGTCGGACACGACTGAGTGACTGAACTGAACTGAATGTTTAATGACCACAATTTTTTTTTAACATCAAAACATCTCATCTCATTACTACATTTAATGTTCTCTTTTTAGGGTTGATTGGGTTCAAAATCAACAGAATGGTATACCTCCTTATTCTTATTTTCCACTTCAGCCCAGGTAATCTGCACAGAGCCCAGCTAGTAAAAGCCCAGGACCTACTAGAATCAGTGGAAATCAGAGGCTACTCTGATCTCACTTTGACCTCCCAACTTTAAATTCAGTGACAGGATTGAGATTAAAGAGCTGACTCAGCCTTTGCAAAGAACAAAGGCATCACTGGATTTCCATTATCCTGGTTTGATCTTCTCACCAATACTTTGTTGTCGTTATTTAGTCACTTAGCCATGTCTGACTGTTTATGACCCCCTGGACCCCAGCACGCCAGGCTTTCCTGTCCTTCACCATCTCCTGGAGTTTGCTCAGACTCATGTCCACTGAGTCAATGTTGCCATCCAACCATCTCATCCTCTTTTGCCCCCTTTTCTTGCCCTCATTCTTTCCCAGCATCTTTCAGGGTCTTTTCCAGTAGTCAGCTCTTTGCATCAGGTGGCCAAAGACTGGAGCTTCTGCTTCAGCATTAGTCCTTCCAATGAGTATTCAGGTCTGATTTCCTTCAGGATGGACTGTTTCAATCTCCTTGCAATCAAGCATCAGTTCTTTGGCTCAACCTTCTTTATGGTCCAGCTCTCACATATGTACAAGACTACTGCAATAACTATAGCTTTGACTAATGGACCTTTGTTGGCAAAATGATATCTCTGCTTTTGAATACACAGTTTAGGTTTGTTATAGCTTTCCTTCCAAGGAGCAAGCATCTTTTAATTTCATGGCTCATTAGTTATGGGTAAGAATTGGTGGAAAACTTTATCTGTGAAGCAAAGGAAGAGAGCTGTTTCCACAGAGCATTGCTGTTTTCAGCTCAGGCTGGCATCACTGGTGATTTCTGTAGCCTTTGTAGTAAATTCTGCTTTTTCCATTGCATTTTATTTTTCCTTAATTTCTTGATAGTCATGGAGAGATTGAGCTTCTAGGTTACTGATTTTCAGTTACTAGGCTGCACTGCTTGAAATTGTGTTTCAATAACTCTTACCCATTTTGCAAGCTTTTCTTTCACCCCATGATCAGTAATCATATACTTAGTATATGTATGTATACATCATTCAAATATTTAGTATGTATATCTTTCCAAATATGAGAGGCAGCTATAGGTATTGATATAAGTATCCCTTCCCCCATAGATATTGAGGTCTTGGCTTCTTTGAGGATTTTCCAAAATGTTCTTGATTGTCCCAGTTCTTGGAATACTTAAGGGTGCAAGAAATTTTGGTTGGCATTGAATAGGTCTTCAAACTGGGCTCCATAGGACAGTCATTTGTGAAATTTAAAAAATATACATACATGTATGTGTGTGTATGTATATATATGTATACATGGTCTTCCCTGGTGCCTCAGCGGTAAAGAGTCTGCCTGCCAATGCCAATGCAGGATATGCGGATTCGATCCCTGGGTTAGGAAGATTCCCTGGTGTAGGAAATGGCAACCTACTCTAGTAATTTTGCCTGGAGAATCCCATGGACAGGGAAGCCTGGCAGACTACAGTCCATGGGGTCATAAAGAACTGGACATGACTGAGCAACTGAGCACACACACGCACACACATATATACACATAGATAGTCTCTTTTCTTTTCCCAGAATCACAATTTTAAAAGCACCCTAAGTAGGAAATGGGCTTCCCTTGTGGCTTAGCTGGTAAAGAATCTGCCTGCAATGGGGGAGACCTGTGGGTTGGGAAGATCCCCTGGAGAAGGGAAAGGCTCCCCACTCCAGTATTCTGGCCTGGAGAATTCAGTGACTGTGTATAGTCCACGAGCGACTTTCTCTTAAGTAGGAGATGGTGGGCATTTGCTCAGGCCAGGACTGCGAGGCCTGGCGGCCTCGCACAACCCCCAGCATCAGCCTGCTCTCCTTGTGGCCTGTAGGCGTTTGCCTGCAGCCTGGAGAGCTGGTTCTGGTGAGGGCCTGCTGCTCTCTCACAGCCCCATGGCCTACCGGCCTCAACAGCTGTTGCTCTGCCAGCCAGGTGGTTGGTGGGGTGTCCGAGAGAACAGCAGGGGCTGGGCAGGTAGGAGGGGATATGGGTGCTTCATGAAACAGGTCTCAGACCCAGGCCTGAAGACTAAAAGCGTCTATTATGGGGCATTGGGTCAGTCCAAGAGAACAGACATAAAGGAAGCCCCCCCTTGACAAATAAGTAACTCAGAGGAAGAAAGGTTGGTTTGTTTTGATTAGACAGAGAAAGAAGCATCAAAAAATTATCAATAATAATATCCAAGAGGCAGAAGAGAACAGCACACCTACAAAGCACAATGCTACATTACTTTTGTTGTGGTTCAGTCACTGAATCGTGTCTGAGTCTTCACAGCCCCACGGACTGCAGCACACTAGGCCTCCCTGTCCTTCACTATCTCCCTTTATTTTAAACAGGATAAATCAGTGGACATGAGGTAGCTTTGGAAATTAAAAATATGATGGCAGAAATTTAAAACAACAACAATGATTTTTAAATGGGAAATAGGACTACTCAGGATGCAATTTACATCATTGCTGTAGGTAAACTTTGAAATTTGCTTCTGTATTTTATATTCCCCTTCAGGTTTCTATTTTCACTATTTAAGTTAAGCAAAGTCTGCTTTCTTCCACTTTTCTTCTTTGTACTTTCTAAAATCAAGTGAAACAATTACTAATATAATAAAATAAAAAAACAACAGTCATAAAAATGGATGGAAGAAAAAGTTGGAGAATTGTACCAACGTATGCTTATGCACGAAGTAGAGCATAAAATAGAGATCTGAAACATGAGACAAGAATTATTTTAAAAATTTAGAATCCATTTCAGGAGATGGGCCATCTGAATAATTGGAGAAAATAGGGTGTAGTTATTAAAATAATAAACTTTGAAATATGCTTCTTCTAGATGTGAAGGATGTGAACTTCAAGATTAAACAGATTTTTTAAATGCCCAGAACATTTAATGAAAATAGAAGAACAGTAATATTTACTGCAGAATTTCTGAACATGATTTCAAAGACAGATCCTACCAAAAGGAAGCAGAGTTACTGCTAAGAATCAAGAATTACAGTGGTGTTGTCACCATTTAGGGGGGTTTTCCTGGTGGCTCAGTTGGTGAAGAATCCACTTGCAATGCAGGAGACCACCTGCAATGCAGTAGTTCAGGTTCAATCCCTGGGTCAAGAATATCCCCTGGAGAAAACAATGGCAACCCACCCCAGTATTCTTGCCTGGAAAATCCGAGGGACAGAGGAACCTCGAGGGCTATAGTTTATGGGGTTGCAAAGAGTTGGACATGACTTAGGAACTAAACTACCACCACCACCTTCACCATTTAGACTTCAGCAGCAGCTCTAGAAGGGAGACGGAAGTGGGACAGTGACTTGACAATTCTGATGTAAAATTGTCCAATCTAGTATAATATGCAAACTATCAATGAAGTGTGAAAGCAGAATAATTATTTTCAGATGTTCAAGGAGTTGAAAATTGTGCATACCTTGCATCCTTTCTCAGAAAACTACTTGAAGATATACTCCCCCCTGTAACTCAGGGAACAAACCAAGGCAGAAAAGAAAAGGAAACCTGGCAACAGAGGTTACCTCAAAAGAGGGATAGAGATCCTTGAGATGATGAAAAGAATCCCAGGATAACAGTGGTGCATCAGGCTAGAAGAGTAACCCGTCAGTCCAATTGCACAGGTCAGAAGACTCCAGGCGAGATTTCCAAGATGAAATTGTCAGATAGAATATCAAATGTGTTTGAGCAGATTTACAAGTTGGAAGGGGCTTCCCCGGCTCCTCATTAGTAAAGAATTAGCCAGTGCAAGAGCCACAGGGAATGCGTATTTGATCCCTGGGTCTAGAAGATCCCCTGGAGGAGGAAATGGCAACCTGCTCCAGTATTCTTGCCTGGAGAATCCCATGCACAGAGGAGTCTGGCGGGCTCCAGTCCATGGGGGCGCAAAGACTCGAACACAGGTTAGTGACTGAGCGCACGTTGAATTAGTGATAACCCTGAAGAAAACTTAACAACGGCAAACCAACCAACCAACAAAAGACCTAGATTGTTACACCAGGAAAAATTATTGTGCAGGAGAGAAAAGTATTCATATGAAACATAATGGCTCAGCTGCAGATAACATTTACATGATTATAATACAATATTATAATCAGTATGTAATATTGTAATATGTAATCAATATTACATGTTGATGTATTACATAGTTAAAAAAAGACAAACACCTCTTAAAGATTCTGCTGTAGCCAGCCTCATTCCAGGATTAGCATCCTAAAACAGTCTTCCGTTTCAACTGCCACATTAGATATAAAATAAAGATCAAAATCATTTTGTCATTTTGATTCTTTGTCCAATGTTCTTTTCCTTACATTGCATGATTCATTTATTAAATTACTGCTCTTAGCTTTTTTATTTGTGACTTTGTATGCACTCAGTCACATAGGTTCGTCATCATTTTCATAGTGAAGATAATAGTTCTACCTTCTCTGAGGGTATGGGAAGTTGAAAAAAATAGAATGCGTCTTGTTAATGCCTGTGTTTTGGCATCTGAATTGCAGTGCATGGAAGCAGACAGCCTTTATTACCGTGTTGGTTTCCATGGGAGGCCACTCCGCTAATTATGCACTGGCATTTCTTCACAGTTTGCGTAGACAGTGCCCTCCTCCAGGGTTTCATGTAGGATCTGCACTGCAAGTGAAATTATTCTCAAAGAAGTCTGACTATGACATAGTGGCAGAGGTCCCATGGGTATTTCTCTGTGATGGATTAATGTATTTTTTTCATGTGGTGATATTTATTGTCACTTAAAATTTCTGAATGCAAAATGAAGAACCTAAGAATAATATTTACTAAGTTAACAGCTGTTCATAATGCTGTACTGGATGCTGCAGCTGAGCTAAAATTAGATCTTTTAATGATTCTCTATAAATGTAGGGTGTGAAAACCAGGTGAGATAAGCGATTGTCTTTAAAAGAGCATGTTCTTGCAATAACTCTGAAGCTCTGCAATTGGTTAAATACTTCATGGATTATTAAAGGGTTGGATGTGATAAATAGAAGATATTGATTATGGTGAACAGAAGGAAAACATGCTGATCAAATCTTGCTTCTAAATTTGAGTTTTGACTTTTGCTTTCATCACTATGTGGCATGATGAGATGGAGAAATATTTTAAACATTACTCTTGGATTATAAAAATGTGCATATCTTTGTTTAGATTGCATCTAACTTGTTTATTGTAAAAAGCTGGGATACCATGCATCTAAGAATTCAGGCGATTTTTCTTTACTGTAAATCAGGTCAGCTTGCAAGCATTACAAAGGTGATGTATCACTGAGGAATGAGGGGGTAGAAAGGAACAAATGAAAGAGTTCATAGCTAGTGATTTCATAATAAGCCACAGAGTAGTCTGTGGTGATTTTGTACTAAATCCCAGCAAAACATCTGTTAAAGTTTTATCTTTTGTGCTATATATTCCTTGTAAGCAATGGAGTAAGCACATCAGAAAAAGATTGTTTCAATGTTAACTAAATTTCTGTAGTCACTCTGCTGCTTTAATTGCCTACAAACTGAGTCTCTTTGCAATATGGTTCTGAAATAAATATTCACTATTAACTAATGGCCTGTATTGTAGCATAATATCAATTTTAGACAAATGGGTAATTTTAGCAGTTAATTACTTAGAGGGCAATTTAAAACCTGAATGGAAAGCCTGAGGACACTGGCCTTGCTATAAATATTTATGATGATTAAAGGCATAACAACCAATTGCTAGAACATGATAACTGGTTTGTAAGAATTTGGGGGGAGGGCAGTTCATTTTTCTCCCCTTTGCAAACCATTCACTATGACTTTTATTGGGTGTTGACTATCATAGTTGAGTTGAAGACAGAACTTGAAGTTCTTCACTCTCTAATCCTCAGTGATTTACAGATTGATTGGTTTTCTAAAAAGCGACCGTAACAGTCTAAATCTCTTTCATTCAGTTTTCCTGTGTTCTTTAAAAAATGGTAAGCATGAGAGGCTGAAAATTGAGATTCATCTTTAAGGAAAAGATTAATTGATGCTGTCTCCAGCTCATATCCAGAAATGTAGATGCTTACATCTTATTGCCATGACAACCCTGCATCTTCCTGTATTTTTGTGTAATTACCTTCATTTCCATGTTATCGTAATGACTTTTCTAGATGATTTTTTTCTAAAAACACATTTGTCTTTTTTTTTTTTTTTTNAAAGTTATGACCAACCTAGACAGCATATTAAAAAGCAGAGACATTACTTTGCCAACAAAGGCCCATCTAGTCAAGGCTATGGTTTTTCCAGTAGTCATGTATGGATGTGAGAGTTGGACTATAAAGAAAGTTGAGCACCGAAGAACTGATGCTTTTGAACTGTGGTGTTGAAGAAGACTCTTGAGAGTCCCTTGGACTGCAAGGAGATCAAATCAGGTTTCCTAAAGGAAATCAATCCTGGATATTCATTGGAAGGACTGATGTTGAAGCTGAAACTCCAATACTTTGGCTATCTGATACAAAGAACTAACTCCTTGGAAAAGACCCTGATGCTGGGAAAGATTAAAGGCAGGTAGAGAAGGAGATGACAGAGAATTAGATGCTTGGTTGGCATCACCAACTTGAAGGACATGAGCTTGAGCAAGCTCTGGAAGTTGGTAATGGACAGGGAAGTCTGGCATGCTGCAGTCCATGGGGTCGCAAAGAGGTGGACACAACTGAGTGACTGAACTGAGGATGCGTGTTGGTCTTCCCAGGTGGCGCTAGTAGTAAGGAATCCTCCTGCCAATGTAAGAAGGAGATGCAAGAGATGTGGGTTCTATCCCTGGGTCGGGAAGATCCCCTGGAAAAGAAAATGGCAACCCACTACAGTAGTCTTGCCTGGAGAATCCCATGGACAGAGGAGCTTGTAAGCTACAGTCCCTGGGGTCACAAAGATTTGGTTACGGCTAAAGTGACAGCACATACGCAAGATGTGCGTTATTGTAAAGAATGGCAATTTTCAATATTCAAATTCACAACATCCCCTTACATCAAATATCAACTTATCAAATGTATGAAAAATAAGCCATACTTCAGTTATAAATTTTTGAAAAAACCAAGTTTAGAAGAATAAACTCAATGCTAATAAAAAGGAGTCTCAGATAAAAGTAATCATTATAAATAGCTTTTTTTTTTTTCAGGCCACACAGACATCAAACCAAGACTTCTACATAAATCTTTGATGTTCTATGATGTGACAATTTTTATGATTCACATGTTACAGATGAGGAAACTGGAGCTGGAAGTATCTAAGTGACTTACCCAAGGTCATGCCCCGTAGAGGAGCCAGGTTTGAAACCTAGGCAGTCTAGCTGGGCTTCTTTTCATTAGGAATTACGCCTCAGGGCATATGTGGGTGATGACTATGAAGCGACTGTGGGTTTCTCTTGCCACCAAGTTACCATGGAAGCAATGTCTTAAACCAATCCTGGGAAAACATATGACCACCTGAAAATCATGTTGATTTCAGTGCCTGACAGATTAATCTCAGGCTGCTCCCAGGTAATGAAAATACAAATAATGAAACCTGGCTTCCCCATTCATAAGCCTATCTTTCCCATAGACAAGTCATCATGCAGAAAAATCAAGGCAGAGTCCTCTTTCTAAAAGATTCTTCTCCTTTAGAAACTTCTAAGTAAGTCTACTTCTTGGATAGATTTTGGAAAACTCATGGACACTTTATCAATATGTGCAGAATACTGCATGCATCCGAGCCCAGAATTTTGGAAACAAAAAATTTAAGAAGGCCTGTTCTAAACAAAAAGAAGTACATGAATCAGAAGCTTATTAATACCAGGATCCAATAGGATATGATTTTAAAATGGCATAATATCTATAGTCAGCCCCTAAAACAGTAGCAGCAATCAATAAAAATATTAACATGTGAACATGTCATATTCATGAGTGGTCAAACCCAAGGGATGCACATGTCTCAAATTTGAAGATTTAATCCAGGTTTTTGTCAAAGCACTTACTAGGCCACTAGCAGGCACTGTGATGGGCACAGAATTTCAAATATAAATTAAAATTTCTCCCTTCACAGCTCATTATGGAAGATTTTTATGAAAATAAATATTGATGGTAAAATGACACCGGTCAATGTTACTATAAAGGTATGTGAAACATCATAAGGGATCAGAAAGGGGTAGAAGGATNATATTTTTATTATAACAAAATAATTTTTCATATCTAGAAAGTGAAAGGTTAACAACAAAAGAGTGAAATCCATGTGTCAGTTCATACTGTGTCGGATGTTCAGAGGTAGTCTGAATAGTGAGTTTCTGGCTAAGATGTGGGGCCTGCATTTGGTTGTTGGGAACATGTCTTTTGTATCCTTGGCATCATCTGCTGATCTGCTTATAACAATTTGAATCAGACAAAGAAATCAAGGCAGCTAATTAAACAGCCCACTCTTTCCTAGAGGTGCTTTAAAACCCATATTGAAAAGGAATTACCCCAAAGATGGATGGAATTCACATAGTCATTAGAATAATGTCATGTGATATTTTAATTGTCAGATAGAATTACCCAGCTTAGGGGGCCGATATCCAGGGGGAATAGGAAAAATACCCTCCTGGATTTTAAGCTTCAAGCTGTTCACCTTGCCCCTCTCCTATGTAAGATGGATCTTGCACTTGACCCCTTTGTTGGCATGTTTTCCTAGACAAACAAGAGAACGCAGGAGGAAAATTAAGCTGAGTGGTAGTGTATGTACACACTCCTGGGGATTTTCCTGATTGTTTTAGACAGGTTCTGCCTTCATGTGACTAGCCAGTACATTTCATAGATATTTTCTCATTAATACAGAAATTCTGTCACTTGTGACCTTTCTAAAGAGGATGCAGAGAAGCTCGTTTATCATCCCTATCAAACTCAGAGTCTTTACAGCGTGCCACTTGAAACGTATTTTTCTCTATTGTATGGCTTGCAGATGTGCTCTTTCTCTAAGACTCTTATACTCAAGATTTACCAGCTCTGTCAGTTTTTCAGTCTGCATCTCTCTCTCATTTTTTTTTTAAAGTTACATTGGCCTTATCAAATGATATTAAGACAATTCATGCTGATAGTGTCTGAGATGTCACTTTAGGCAGTAAAACCATTTTGTTGTTGTTCAGTCGCTCAGTTGTGTCCCACTCTTTGTGACCCCATGCACTGCAGCACACCAGGCTTCCCTGTCCTTCCCCATCTCCTGGAGCTTGCTCAAACTCACGTCCATTGAGTCAGTGATGCCATCCAAGCATCTCATCCTCTGTCGCCCCTTCTCCTGCTCTCAATCCCTCCCAGCATCAGGTTCTTTGCCAGGGAGTCGACTCTTTGCATCAGGTGGCCAAAGTACTGGAGCTTCTGCTTCAGCATCAGTTTTTCCAATGAATATTCAGGGTTGATTTCCTTTCAGATTGACTGGTTTGATCTCCTGGCAATCCATGGGACTCTCAAGAGTCTTCTAAATTCTATTTTTTCCTTCTCATCATGTATAAAAAGAATGGCTCTGAAGTTGGGGAAGCAATGCATGCATTCACAAGTGAAGTTGAGTAAAAATTTGTATTTCATTCTATTTCTTTTTCGTTTCAAAAAGTGCGTATCAGTAAGGTCAATGTATACTCAACATTATTTTGTTATTTAAAACCTTGAAACAACTGTTTCAGTTTTTCTCTTGGAAAATTATGTTGGGTAACTAATAAGCCATTAGCTTCAATCTGATTATCTTGTTTCTACTCAGGTAGGGAATATTCCTAATATTAAGTTTAGGCTACTGAGCAACTTATTTTTTAAAATAATTTTTATTTATTTGTTTTATTTTTGGCTGTGCTGGGTCTTTGCTGTGCGTGGGCTTTTCTCTAGTTGTGGCGAGCAGAGGCTACACTCTAGTTTCAGCNGTTTAGGCTACTGAGCAACTTATTTTTTTAAATAATTTTTATTTATTTGTTTTATTTTTGGCTGTGCTGGGTCTTTGCTGTGCGTGGGCTTTTCTCTAGTTGTGGCGAGCAGAGGCTACACTCTAGTTTCAGCGTGCAGGCTTCTCATTGTGGCGGCTCCTTCTGTTGTGGAGCACAGGCTCCAGGGCACAGAGGCTCCAGGGCGCAGAGGCTCCAGGGCACAGAGGCTCTAGGGCACGCAGGCTCTAGGGCACAGAGGCTCTAGGGCACGCAGGCTCTAGGGCATGCAGGCTCTAGGGCACTCAGGCTCTAGGGCACTCAGGCTCTAGGGCATGCAGGCTCTAGGGCATGCAGGCTCTAGGGCACAGAGGCTCTAGGGCACAGAGGCTTTAGGGCACAGAGGCCCTAAGGCACTCAGGCTCTAGGGCACAGAGGCTCTAAGGCATGCAGGCTCTAGGGCACACAGGCTCCAGGACACGCAGGCTCTAGCACATGCAGGCTCCAGGGCACAGAGGGTCTAGGGCACACAGGCTTCAGCAGCTGTGGCACATGAGCTCCATCGTTCCCCTGTGCTCTGGAGCGCAGGCTCATAGGCTCAATAGTTGGGGCACACAGGCTTAGTTATCCCACAGCTATGGGGGTCTTTTTGGATCAGGGATCGAACCCATGTCTCCTGCATTGGCAATCAGATTGTTACCACTGAGCCACCAGGGACGCCCTGCCCAACCTTGGTAAATGGAAGGTTCTTGTCCTCCGCCCTCCCCAGTTCATCACCATACCTGCAAACCCTCAAACTGGGAAACCAGCTTAGTATCTAATATATTATACAGTGGTATAATATTATTAGCATTCTGAAAAAGCTAATGAACTTCTTTCAGGGAGCATGGGCAAACCAGGCTCTGTTTTTGCCATTTGACTCCTTGTAAGTACCCCAGTTCTGGATCCCATGAGTCCAGTCACCTTCGTCCCTGTGGGCATCTTGGAGCTTAAATAACCCCTTGCTGGCGTCCTCCATTTTATTGAGGCGGGAAAAGTGGGCAGGATGGGAAGCCAACTTACGGAGCGCAGAAAGTGTGCACAATCTTTTCTCCAAAGACTCTAGTACTTGAAATTCTTATTCTGAGAAACTTTTCCAGAAAGTTATCGTTTTCAGTACAGAAGACTAATGCACAAATATATTAGAGAGTGCAAGTTAAATTTTGGTTACATTATCTGGAAATGATGAAATGTGTTACATATCTCAGCAATTTGAGGGAGTGGAATGAAGAAGCAGAAAGTTGACTAGAAGAACTTAAATAGAACAAAATGTGTCAAGGCAGACTCCCCTAAATCCTCAGATTTTCTGAGAACTGAATCTGTCTGTGCATGTGTCCACAGACAGTTGTGTCCAACTCTGTGTGACCCTATGGACTGCAGCCTGCCAGGTTATTCTGTCCATGGGATTGTCTAGGCAAGGATACTGGAGAGGGTTGCCATTCCCTTCTCCAGGGGATCTCCCCACCCGGGGATCAAACCTATGTCTCTTGCATCTTCTGCATTCACAGGTGGCTTACCACTAGAACCACCTGGGAAGCCTGAATCTGACTGTAGTACATGGCAAAAAAAGGACACGTCTCTGATCCGACGCCCTGGCATAAACGTTTGTCTTACACCATCCCAGGAGCACAGTTAATATGTTCAGTATGTCCAAAGTGACAAATTATACCATAGTTTTTATTACCTGGGCTTTTATTTCTATCTCCCTTGTATCTGCATATAGCTTTCTTAGTATTCTTTTTAAAAAAATCCAACACATAAAATTACAAAGATACTTTATAAAATATAAACTATTTGGACATTAATTATGTACACTGCATTACAGATTAGGATTTGATATTTGCATTAGGTATTTTCAAATTTGAAACTCAACTAAATGAATCATTCTTTTAAAAATTGAAGAAGACATGTTATTGCGGTAAAATCATTATCTGATTCCTATTAGAAAGTTTTTTACTAGTCACTAGATATTTGAGGACTCAAATTTTTAAATTATTTTTTACTGCTAGAAAGTTTGGCGTATTGAGTAATTTAATGCTTGTGCATCTGTGGATTTTTAAATAATATGATCCTAACCCCGAGGCACATTATTTGAAGCGTTTATTACTCGTGTACTACTTTGGTTTCTTTGCTAATGTCATGTTTCCTATCCTGTAGTCACACGGTGTATTACTTTTTGTTACCGTTTGTTTAATCAAATGGTATACATACCTTTTTGGTAGCAGTATTTTAAATTGTGGGTGTCAGAGCAAGACGAAAATGGGAAATATCAGTATTGGGAATGGAAAATGGACCTCTACTACGTGCACTGTGTCTCCCTTTTTCCAGTTCATGTGATTTCTCTGAGCCTTTATTTCTTTGTCTTTGAAATAAAGGTAATAGGATCTGCCTAGCAGAATTGGTGGGAAGATTGATTTACTATTAAGTACTTAGTAAACAGCAGTTATTACAATTGCTTAAATTGCGGAGTCTCTTCTATTTCTATTATCTGTACAATTATGAAATGAGACAATTTTATAGCTTGGATAAATATTAAGGGCATGTGAGAAAATTTGTCATTTTCAGGGTGAATAACTTAAGATAATGGATATTTAACCTGGGTGTGCAAGTGACAGAAAAGTAGCTTGACTGTCTCTGTAAGAATTAGTGCTGTTCAATGAATGGATGAAGAAGTTGTGGTATGTTTGTGGTACATACATACAATGGAATATTAACTAAACGAAGGAATGCATTTGAATCAATTGGAGAGAGGAAGATGAACCTAAAGCCTATTATACAGAGTGGAGTAAGTCAGAAAGAGAAAAACAAATATATTATATTAAAGCTATATATATATATATATATATATATGTATATGGAATCTGGAAAAACGGTACTGATTAACCTAACTTACAGTGAGGGAATGGAGACACAGATTTAGAGAATGGACTTGAAGAGTGCAAGGGAGGCTGAAGAGGAGGGGATACATATATATATATATATGTATCTATATATATACATATATATATATGTATCTATATCCTGCCTCTCTCTGTATATATAGTTATGCCTGATTCTCGATGTTGTATGGCAGAAACCAACACAAGATTGCAAAAACAATTATCCTTCAATTAAAAAAAAATTACGGCATGGTCAGCGAAAAAAAGTACTGACATTTTACTCTTCAAAAAGAATAATTAGTACTGTCCACAGGCCTTTCATCTACTGCTAGTTGCTCCAATAAACTCTAAGAGACGATGGACATTGCTCGAAGATAGGGAACCTTGCGTAGAAAATCTGCAGATATCACCGTGCTTAGTCTCATATTAAATGGACCCTTATACATTAAATAATGCATGCCTTTCAGACCATTCATAAATCTGATTGTAAACACTGAGACAAAGAGCATCAAAATCAGGCATCCTTAGATGTTGAGTGGGGGAGGAGGAAGGTAAAAATTTGTTGCTTGCTGCAAATGCCAATAATTCTTCCGAGGAACAGATATAACCTACTGAGTCCAATGATGTGTGTGTGCTTTTAATCAACTTGCTTTAAATGTTCTGATAGAAAGCCTTATCTTGATATTGTTTTTTTTATCTACTCAAAGAGTTTCAGAAGGGACTAGAAGGAGTATTAAGGATACTCCCAAGCAGTATCTGCCATGGCAGTGAGGATGTGAGTTGCTTTCTGCTGGGGATGGCAAGAAAGCAGGGTTATAGATAGATCTCCTGCTGGCAAAATGTCCTTGTTCATCACATCATTGCTATTTGAGGCATTTTCCCATTGGGGTTCCTATTGCAAAAAGTGAACATATTTGAACTGGAGTATAACTAAGAATTTGAAGACCTCTCCTTTCATAAAGTTGAGTATGTCCCTCTGTGATGACTGGGAGGGGTGGGCTGCAGGGGAGGGAGGGAGGCTCAAGAGGGAGGAAATATACGTATAATCATGGCTGATTCACACTGTTGTACACCAGAAACCAACGGAATGCTGTAAAAATTAAATTTAAAAAAAAAAAAATGTCCCGAGGCGACAAAGTATTCTTTGGAAGACTTTATGGTTACTACAGTAGAAAAATAAGCAGATAGAAAGGAAAATATGTCAATGAAAAATTTATCAATTTCAGTATATAAAGCTTTCTGCTGCCATAGCATTTACTTCTAAGAGGATTTTAAATAGCAAAAATAGACATTCAAGAATCTTATGCTTATCACATACTACGTTAATTGAGACCTTTCCAAACTTGGGTTCACTTAATAAGAGCACTTNATGAAAAATTTATCAATTTCAGTATATAAAGCTTTCTGCTGCCATAGCATTTACTTCTAAGAGGATTTTAAATAGCAAAAATAGACATTCAAGAATCTTATGCTTATCACATACTACGTTAATTGAGACCTTTCCAAACTTGGGTTCACTTAATAAGAGCACTTTGATTATATTGGGTGTGTAGCTGTATTCATCCATGTGTTTATAGTAAGCATCATCCTTGGTTAAGATAATGAGGTATAGTGGAAAGTTCACAAGTACTGTGTGATGGTTGGATTGAATGAGTAAGTTTCTTGGGCTTTAAGAGCATTAGTTTTCTCATTTGCTTAAAAGAAAAGGAAAGAATACGAGATTATAAAAGATGCATAAAGTTCCTTAGTCTTTTTTAAGGTTTATTTCTTGCTTATGTGTCCGGCTACTCCGGGTCTGAGTCGCAGCGCTTGGGGTCTTTCAGCTGCAGCACACGGGGTCTTTTGTTTGTTCAGCTGCAGCATGTGGGATCTAGAGGGCTTCCTAGTGGCCCAGTGGTAAAGAATCCTCCTGCCGTGCAGGAGACTCAGGAGACACGGGTTCAGTCCCAGTGTGGGCAGGATTCCCTGGAAGATGAAATGGCAACCCACTCCAGTATTCTTGTCTGGGAAATCCCATAGACAGAGGAGCCTGGCAGGTTACAGTCCATAGGGTTGCAATGAGTTGGACACGAGTGAGCAGCTAAACATGCCTGTATGTATGTGGGATCTAGTTCCCTGAGCAGGGATTGAACCTGGTTCCCCTGTATTGGGACTAGCAGGAAGTCCCAGAACAGTCTTCAGATGAGTGTAAACCTTCAATTACTATGAGTTTGTCTTCCGTTTTTTGTTTTTTTCTTTTTCAGTACCTGGGATTGCATCGACGTTCACCAAGTTTTCTTAGTGAGCAGCAAAGCTGATGTTCCCTCTTCCTCTGCATGCAGCCCCTCCTTTGGTGGTTGTTTTCTCAGTACCCTCTGGTTTTCACAGAGATCAAATTCAGCTTGGTAGGTGGTGATTTCTACAACAACCCAGTGGAGTGGCTTTCTTAAAAATTCACATGGGCTAGTTAGATACTTGCCTGTATGTCTAAAGAAGAAATCCCTAAGACTTGGGTTCTCAAAACATTCCCAAAGAATATTATATGGCACATTCTGTTAAATTCGGAAGGGCTGCTCTTTCCTTGTCCCTTGAAGGGACAATATAATTCACTCAAACCATTAGGAAACTTGGTGTTTTAGAAATAACATTTGAAGGTGTTTAACAGAAAATGTACCAAGTTTCATAATGGTTTCAGTGAATTATATTGTCCCTTCAACACCATTACTATAATGATGGTGTGTTGATGGTTTTATAGTTTCATATATTGTCAGGCCAGAATACTGGAGTGGGTAGCCTTTCCCTTTTCCGGGGGATCTTCCCAACCCAGGAATCAAACCAGGGTCTCCTGCATTGCAGGTGGATTTTTTTGCCAACTGAGCTATCAGGGAAACCCTTACTAATGGTTTCAGTGAATTGTATTGCCCCTTCACCACCATTATTATTATGATGGTGTGTTGCTCGTTTTACAGTTTCATATATTGTCTTCTTTTCATTAATTAAAATTTTTCTTCTTTTTAATTTATCTGCCTAGTGATTTCCTTGCTTGGTTTCCTCAATTTTTTCCCTCAGAAAAGCAAGAGGTTTGTCATATAATACATTGTCTCATCTTGTGCATCTAATGAATGCTCCTTTTCCTACTAAAATTTGATGCGTGGTGAAGTGTCCTCCCTCCTGAGGGCCTTCAGTTACACTCCATTTGTGTAGCGGTCCTAGCGTTGCTGCTGCTGCTGCTCAGCAGACCTCTTTAAATGCAGTTAATCTGTTTATGTGCTTCCCAGGTGAGGCTAGTGGTAAAGAACTGACCTGCCAGTGCAGGAGATGTAAGAGACATGGGTTCAATCCCTGACTCAGGAGGATCCCCTGGAGGAGGGCATGGCAACCCACTCCAGTATTCTTGCCTGGAGAATCTCACGGAGCCTGGAGGGCTGCAGTCCACAGAGTCTCCCAGGTCAGACACAGCTGAAGCAACTTAGCACGCATACACGAATCTGTTTGTGTGTCTCTCATACCCGGTGGGCTGTGCATTCCTCAAGTCAAGGAACTGCATCTTACATCCTATTCATCTTTGCATCCCTCTACATGATAACACCTGGCGGATGGTTGGCACTTCGTAAATCCTGAAGGAATTTGTTATCTGGGGATTTGTTCTGTGCATTGTTCAAGGATCTAAAAATTTGTCTGGGGCTCTCATTTGATGCTCGGGGCTCTGTCTGTCTTATTTGGAGCTTAGTTTGTCATGTATACAGTTGTAGTTGAGTGTGCGCTTGCATCTTTGAGTTTCTTAATCCTCTTTAATCTGCTATCCTATTTGAATAGCTTCTGGATTAGCATGAGGATTATATATTTCCACTAATTAGTAAAGGTGTTAAAAGAAGAGCCCTTTGGGACTGTTTGGTCTTCCCACTTCTACTCTTAGCTTCTAGAAACTCCCATTCCAGGAGTCTGTTCTTTTTTGTATCTGCTTCATCCAGATGTCCCTAAATCCTGTTCAGTCATCACATTACTTAGTAACGAGTGTCAGCTGTGGGAGCAGATTAGGAAGATGGTTGAGGCAAACCGTCTGAAATTAAAAGATGCTTGCTCTTTGGAATAAAAGCTATGATAAACCGAGACAGCATATTAAAAATGAGACATCACTTTGCTGACAAAGGTCCATATAGTCAAAGCTATGGTTTTTCCAGTAACCATGTATGTATGTCAGAGCTGGACCATAAAGAAGGCTGAATGCCAAAGAATTGATGCTTTTGAACTGTGGTGTTGGAGAAGACTCTGGAGAGTCCCTTGGACTACAAGGAGATCCAACTAGTCCATCCTAAAGGAAATCAACCCTAAATAGTCATTGGAAGGACTGATGCTGAAGTGGAAATTCCAGTACTGTGGCCACCTGATGCGAAGAGCCAACTCATTGTAAAAGATGCTGATGCTGGGAAACATTGAGGACAGGAGGAGAAGGGGATGACCGAGGATGAGACGGTTGGATGGCATCACCAGCTCCAATGGATGAGTTTGAGCAAACTCCTGGAGATAGTGAAGGACAGGGAAGCCTGGCGTGCTGCAGTCCATGGGGTCACAGAGAGTTGGACATGACTGAGTAACTGAACTACAACACATTCTGGGGAGACGGGAATCCCATCCTGTGATCGACAGATGTAGCGGCTGCCCCCGGAGCACAGAGGAGGAACGCCTCACACAGACCTGCAGGGAGACTGAGGGCCTGGGGTCTGCAGAGGCACCAGGGAGGAGTGGCGTTTGAGGAGAGACCTAAGAAGCACAGAGAGATTAGCAGCAAAAGGGAGACAAGGCTTTTCTGTGAGAGAAGACGCAAGAGCGAGGGAAAAGGGTTGAACAGCAATATGCTTTGCGTGTGGGGACGCATGAGCCTGCTTGGGGTCGGGAAATGTGGAGCAGTGATGCCTGGGCAGCCAGCAGGAGCCAGGGCTCAGCTCAGTGGCCTCGAAGACCATGCTGTTAGATGCCTATGCTTTTTCCTGTCAATTGGAGTAGGCTTCTATGTGGACACTGCCTACTTGTGTTCTGGCCAAGATTCCTAGACAATAGTGGTTAAAGGAGTAGATTTTGGAGTCAAATTTCTTGGATTTGAGTCCTGGCACTTAAACTGATTCCAGTTTCCTCATCACTGATGCAGAGATAGGATGTGATGTGTGTGTGTGTGCATGTGTGTGGGCACGGACATGTATACTCATTTGTGTCCGACTCCTTGTGACTCATGAACTATAGGAGCCTGCCAGACTCCTCTGTCCATGGGATTTTCCAGGCAAGAATACTGGACTGGGTTACCATTTCCTTTTCCAGGGGATCTTCCCAACCCAGGGATCGAATCCCCATGTTTTTCATCTCCTGCATTGCAGGCAGAGTCTTTACCAGGCTGAGCCAACAGGGAAGCCCAGAATAGTGTAACCATCACCATTAAAATTGTTACAGAGGTCAGGGACTACCCTGGCGGTCAAGTGGTTAATACTTGCAACATGGTGCGGATTCAATTCCTTGTCAGGGAATTAAGACCCCACATGCCTTGGGGTCAAAAAAACCAAAGCATAAAACAAGCAGTGTTGTAACAAATTCAATAAAGACTTTAAAGAAAATATAGTTCACCTCAAAAAATCTTTTTAAAAAATTTCTCTACAGAGATCAAATGAATTCACATTCTATGATGCATAGAATAGCAGCTGGCACTTCGTGTCATTTGCTTGTTCAACTAAAATGTGTTGCTGCGGTTAGGTAGATAATCACAGTCTGGTAAGTCCCAGCTAGCACCTTGCAGAATGCAGACTTTCAAAACGCAGACTTTCAAAATCCGTTTATTTTTGAAATTCAGTTTATTTGTTTTGTGATCTGCCTATGTGACTGATTGATGAAAAGCTTTTGAAAACACAAAGTGGCTTTATTTGCTCATCCTTTCTCTCTTCTGAACTGAAGGGATTTGAATTTGCTTTGAAATTGTAAGCTTTTCCGCTTCGGGATGCAGGGGGTTTTAGAAGTGAGGAATGAGGCTGGAAGCTGCTGCTGATGGCGTTAAGTCTTTCCATCTGCTACACAGGAAGGACTGAAAGAAGGAGTCCAGAAGAAGTTTACTTCCTGAGATTCTTGAGCCAGTAATTTAATCCAGCCTAACACAGAACAGGTGTTTAGTTTCTGGTACTTAGATTCTGGAAATGAATCTAGGCCTTCCCAACACCATAGCTTATTATCACATACAAAGATTTTGAAATGGATTTATCTACTGTCGTTCATGCTGGGAAATATTGAGGGCAGGAAGAGAAGGGGACGACAGAAGATGAGATGGTTGGATGGCATCACCGATTCGATGGACATGAACCTGGGCAAACACTGAGACGTAGCGTAGGACAGGGAAGCCTGGTGTGCTGCAGTCCATGTGGTGGCAAAGAGTCGGCATGACTTAGCAACTGAACAAGTGTTTCAAGGTATCCCCCCTCTAAACATTTTACTTGGCTTTCAGAGCCCCTAGTTAGTTGGGAAATATTCTGAAATGTTAGCTCCCACGGCCCTTGAGGAGTTGCCAGTCTTTTTTATGTGAAGATTCTAGAATCCTTATCCTACCAGTATGCATGCTAAGTTGCTTCAATCATATCTGACTCTTTGCGACCCTGTGGACTGTAGTTAGCCAGGCTCCTCTGTCCATGGGATTCTCCTACAAGAATACTGGAGTGGGTTGCCATTCTCTTCTCCAGGGGATCTTCCTGAACCAGGGATCGAACCCATGTCTCCTGCATTGGCAAGTGGGTTCTTTACCACCTATCGCCACCTGGGAAGCCCTATCCTACCAGTATTTGGCAGCTAATTCCTTTAAAATTTCCCAGAAAGTGCATTTTGTTACCAGCTGATTACATAGACTACAATATTGATGGCGCTTAAAATCACTTTGTTTTTAGTTTTGTTTTAGGAGATTGTTTTTTAAAAACTATGTCAATTAGGATTATTTTGGCAAGTAAATAGTTTAAAGATAGTCCTTTTTTTAGATATAAACAGAGTATTGGAAAGCCTAGTGGATCACATTTTTTTGTTATCAAAATGGAAATATTTATTATGATCCAGTATGAATGTAAACAGAGAAGACCATCAGTCGCTTCTTAATTGTATTTCTTATGAAACTATTGCTCTTGAATTCTTGATTTCTCTGTTCTCTGTGTTTCCTGTCCCTTTAGGTTGGGTCTCTTCTGTAATTAGCAAAAGTACACGTCTGTCTTTAGGCAGCAACCTAATCTCTGTGGCCATATGTACCAAAGCAGTGTAATTACAGTGTAGTAATAATTGGACCCCGTGACTGTTTCTGTTTTAATTATTTGAAATCATCTTATCTTTCTATTCCTTAAAGCATGTTATTGAGTGAATCACTGGATACCATGTTTATATCACTTCCATGGAATTAAATATACATTAATTAAATTTACATTAACAAATTCTGCTTCCTTTTGTAACATTCTGAATAGGGTGTTTTCTCTGTCTCAAGCATCAGTTCAGACCAGAGGAAATCAAATATTATTTAGAAAATGATTCTTTACGTTTCACTTAATTTCTAGAACAAAGATTGGATTATAGATCTTTCTGGCTAAGGAACTCTGGGTTGACGTAATAGGTTGTTAAAAATTTTCAGATTGAGTTTGTGCATTAGGAATTTCCATACATGTATGCAAATTCTGTTTCAATAGTTTGGTAGAAAATTTAGTGATGGGTACCCATTTTCGAGAAACCCGAGTGCTTGGCAGACTGTATGCAGACAGTGGCACTGGACTGTGTTCATATTTTAACTTGTCTCTCCCTGTTTTTCCAGTTGTTTTTATTTCAGTTGCTGCGAGGCCTCTCCTATATCCACCAGCGCTATATTTTGCACAGAGACCTGAAGCCACAGAACCTTCTGATCAGTGACACGGGGGAGTTAAAGCTGGCAGATTTCGGTAGGAAAGCAGCTAATTACCAGTCTATTTTGATACACTGTGAGAATGCCAGGCATATGGTGGCCCTGCGTTTGTTTAGGTGCATGTCTTCTATCGTTATAGATCCTGGTAACATTTTTTCAGGAGTGAAGAAATTTTTTTGTTATGATCAACATCATGCTTGGTGGATTTTTTAAAAAGTCCACATTGCTTATTAAGGTCTTAAATAAGCACAAGTCAGATTTCATATGTTTCCAAAGTTGAAGTCAGTATAATTTTGAATATAAAATACTTAGAAAGAAATCTTTTTTTTTAATTAGGAAAATGTCTAATGCATTCTCAGGTAGGATACCTTAAGGGGTCTCCCTTACTTATGACCCAGCTTCAGCAATTACCAATGTATTGTCAAACCTGAATTTTAAACCTCTGGACAGTTTCAGAGCATCATAAAATACATTCAGTAGTGTTTGTTGTCAGAAATCTAAGGGCATTGTTTACCTTTCCAAAAATGACTGTTGTTTCAAAAATTATAAAGGAAGACACTGAGGCCAATTTAAAAGTGGAGGTCATGTCGATGTATGGCAAAACCAATACAGTATTGTAAAGTAGAATAAAGTAAAAAAAAAAAAAAAATTTAACCTTTAAAAATAAATAAATAAATAAAAGTGGAGGTCCTGGCCTGGTCCCGTTGTAAGTCATCCTTCCCTGAAAGGTTTTGAGATTGGCCTCTTCCAGCCTAGAAGCTGTCCTCCAACACTGACTTGAGCGCCCAAAGGGGAACAGAACTGCTATGTCCTGCTTGTTGGTCTGATGGGTCTGCACTGCCTGCGCTCTCTGTCATACCGGTGTGCGGAGTTGATTCCCAGCATCAGGAATGCTGATGGCAGCATGATCTGTTGACATTGCATTGCCTCAATTATTTTTGGATACATATTCTGATTAGAAATTTGTTCCATTAAGACTGGAATGGAAATATTACCCTTGGGACATAAGGACACCCGAGATTGAGATACGGGCTTTGCCAGAATATGATTATCTTTTCCCACTCCACCACCCCCCCACCCCGAGAAATAAAAGAGAGCAGGAAATGTTTATTGCTTATTTCAAGGTTAGGAGACTGTTCAGTATCTTTGGAATTAATCTACTCTTTCATTTTGTATATTCTTTTTTTCTAAAATTGAAACAAAAGTTAACATCGTTGGTGATATATTGCAGAACATTTTTTGTTCTTTTCTTATTTGGGGAAAATTATGAAACTGTGTGTGTGTATGTGAGCTAGGAAGTTGTTTGTTGTCAAGTTTAGCATCAGAATAATACTAGGTGGCTAGATGTAAAGTGTTTCAGTTCAGGGTAGAAAATGATGAGAGAGGAGGTGTGGAGGAGAGATTTGCAGTTCTTCAAATTCAAGGTTGTTATGTTCACCATGAACATATTTTTTTAGTTTGTTGATATTAGTATTAAACTAAGAAGAATTCATAGTGATTTTCTTCTGTTATCTTAATATATAGTATAAGGTATATGTTTGCATAATTTATTATATTGAACATTTAATTTTGCTGAACATGGTTTTCTTGTATATTTATAGAATGCATTTTTTATTAACTTTATTTTGTCTGTGTAACTAAGGGAATAATAGGATTGTATCTAAGTGCTTACTAGGGATTATTNTATGTTTGCATAATTTATTATATTGAACATTTAATTTTGCTGAACATGGTTTTCTTGTATATTTATAGAATGCATTTTTTATTAACTTTATTTTGTCTGTGTAACTAAGGGAATAATAGGATTGTATCTAAGTGCTTACTAGGGATTATTTTTTAATTTTATGATGACTTTTTTATTATAATGGGTAAGTTCATGTTAAAGGATTCTTATGAATCTTTAAAACTGACATTTTTGTACTAGATTCAGAAATAAATTGAAATGTAATTTTAAACAACTTAGAAAATTTTTTAGAAAAGGAGAAAAATCTAGAGAGTATGAACAACTCTGAAATTACAAATGTTAACATTTTTATTGTATATTTTCCCACTGCTTCTCCTCATTCTTTTTCTTCTTCTATTTATTATGTAATCCTCAAAAGAAGAAACCCACACTATTTTATAAGCAGTTTTCACTTAGGAATATGTCATGGACATTTTCTCATCTTATTCAATATGAAAAAATCATTTGTTACAATGTAGATTTTCCCCTTAATGGCCAAGCCCTGGTCCTTTTACTCAG